>ML825227.1:7588-18002 GCA_009831015.1 Picea engelmannii | reverse complement strand
AAGAAAATGGTAAGGTGGAGGCCTTTAACAACATTTTGAAAAATGGATTTAGAAAAATCTGTAATTTAGGGTGCATTAACTAGGATTGGAATATTTCAATGGTACCGTAGGAATACAATACTAGAAGTGTGTTCCTGAAGAAGCACTCCCCATATGAACTTCATATTTATGGACTTAAATAAGTGATTCCAACAGAACTTATAGTTCCAAATTTGAAAATTGTGTTGGCAACAAGAATGACTAAAAATGTCTCCTTAAAGGAAAGGTTTAGTGAGTTAATGTAGTACAATGAAACTAGATTAAGAATGAGACTTTTGCATATGGTCGACTAGTTCTTGTATATGACAATAAGAATTTGAAGCTTCCAGGAAAATTGAGAATAAGATGGTTAGGTCCTTTTCAAATCAACTATATTTTGAAAAGTGGCATTTTGAAGTTTCCAACATCAATAGACAACTGAGTGAAGGAGTATGTGCATGGTAGTGGGTTGCAACCCTTTCATGGCATGATTGAATACAAAAAATTTGATACAAATTCAACCTAAAATTTGTGTTTAAGTTTTGTTTGTGCTATCAATATTGTGTATATACTAGGAGTTGCAATAAGTTAATGATTGTGGATATATTAGTTTGAAATGGTCCATTTACATGAGTTTGTGGTGCTAAGTCATTATGTAGTCTATGTGTTTTGAGTTGGCCACACTAAAGTAGGTGTGCCAATAAATATAATTGTTTATGAAAATGGTTGCATCATAGTTCATTATTTTGAGTCAAATTGGGGTCCCCCTGGGGAGTCTGTGCAAGATTTGTCAAGTTACTATGTGCCAAATAGTGTTGCAATTTGACTATTAAAATTCCCATAATTGGAATTTTTGGATGTGAAATGTGAAATGCAACTAAAAATTTTAATCTCCCACCTTTCATGACAGGGAACTTAACATCACAGATGTATTTCTGATGTCTAGAAAAAATTCACACTGTTTTTATAACCCCATGGTTAACGTATACAGACTAACCATTATGTATTCTTCCCTTCACCAACTATTAAATTTAGCAACATTGTATGTTTTTCTTCATGGTTTGATTTGGTATGAATTCCTATTTTCATGATATTAAATTTACAACATTGGGAGCTTTTCTTATGGGTTCATGTTGGTTTATGCATTAGACGTGTAAAATTGGTCTCCACTCATTTGCACTTATTGGAGTTTGTTTTGATCATTCTATCATGCTTTTCTATATTGCATCTTGATAGAAAAAATATAAGCATGATCCCGTAGCATCAATAGTACATGGGTTTTCATGTAGTAGGGATTCAATAAAATTAACGTTGGTTGTTTTCCAAGCAATCTCATTCATTAGTGTTGATGATTGCATCTGTGTGAGACATCCTCTAGGACATAGAATGAGTGAGTCAGCCTGAGAGAGAGCCCACGAGTTGGGTGTTCCCATGAGATGGGTGCGGTGTTCCTCTATGAGATGGAGAAGGAATTTTGTGTGCCCCTGTGTGGGGTGAGGAAGCCCATGATTTGGGTGTTCCAATGATATGGGTGTGTGGTTCCTCTCTGAGATGGAGATGGAACATTGTGTGCCCCTGTGTGGGGTGAGGAATCCCATGAGTTGGGTGTGTCGTTCTTTCTGAGATGGAGATGAAACGATGTACTATTCTCCTCTGTGCAGAGAGTTGAGATGATGTGATACTCCAGATGATTCTCCTGTGAGACGCAATGAGATAGATATCTGTTGAGTAGGATGTTCCTATTGTTGAGCATAGGTGGACATGATCCTAGTGCTTGAGCACCAGTGAGTGTGTATTCTAATGATTATCCTGTGAGACGCAGTGAGATAGAGACTTAGATGTCCCTGTGGATATGCCCCTAGAGGTTGAGCACTAGTGGGTGTATGAGATCCCTTGCTATATTGTCCAAGAGTCAAACTTACCTGTAACCCTATTTGTGATGTAAAGGGTACAGGTCAGCCCCACCATAAAGTGAAAGATAATTAATACGGTAATTATTAATTATATTTTGAGTTATTGAGGTTGACTCTGTTGTGACAATAGACACTACTTTTGAAATGTCCATTCTAATATAAATAAAGGTAATTCCCCCATGAGGAAACACAACACAAGTGTGAGTTTGGAAATTTCAGCAAGTACTTGCTCTTGGGCTGAAGTGCGCACCTCTCTTGGGCGCTAGTCTTTTAGGTTTTGTGAGCACCCTTTTGTGTGCTATGTTTATGGTGTGGGAGGTGTTTCTCTTGAATAATATATCAAAGGATTGGTTGGTTTTTATTCCCTTATTGAGAAGGGTTTCCCAAGATACTTCTTGTGTACTTGTGCATGGTGTTTCTTCTTGTGATCTTGGTTACTGCAGAAAATTGTTTATGGCGTAAGTGCAATTGTCTATGGTTCAAGTAAAATTCTAAAATTGGAATGAACTTCATGCATGAGCCTAGCTTAGTGAAAAATCAACATGGAATCATAGCATAGGTCTTGAAGAACCCAATGCACAAGCATTCATAGCTAGTCATCCTCTTCTTCTGCAGTTCTGTACTACCCTCTAGGGTTTGTTGAAATTATGTACGACCCTTATTTTCTGACATGTTTCAAAACATTAAACTTGGAATTTGGGGATAAAATTTGTACAGGATTGTATGAACTCCTTCAGTGCACCTCCAGCAAGTCTCGTATTGCATTTTCGAGCATTTTGGATTTTTGGCCCTAGGGTTTCGCAATTTTCTGTAGATTTTTGGTTTTAGGGTTTCTGAAGCTCATTGAAGGAGATTTTTAATTCACCATTATTCCCGTGACTCTCTTAAGGATTATTTTTGGCATTCATAAGTCCAAAAAAAACTAATTTTGCTAGCCTAGCCTAGCCATTAGGTTTTCTAGCATAGTTAACAAGGCTTTTTGAAGAATCTGAAAATATTGTGACACCATGGCTACCTTCTTCATGAAGATGTTAGAAGATAGAGATCATCTAGGTGTCATTGGAGAAATAATATCAACACCCTCAGGTATGCACTTGTATATATTATTTGTATCATTTTCATGAGGATACTTGCAGGAGGAAGGAACCTTGCTAAAGTCATGGATCGAAAGAGGTTCTCAGTGCATCCAGAGGAACAACACACTAGAAGTGAAGACTCCAGGTTTGATTGTTTTAATTATCATGCCTCTAACCTACATTTCTAAATTTTTCTACATTACAAGTAGGTGGTGTAGCTGTGATAACAATCCTTGAATTGTTTTGATTCTAGAGATGTACTCATTATTCTCCTTTAGGAGATATTCTTCTTTTGTTTCCCTTTGTTTGTTTTCTTGTTCCACGTGTTGATTTTTCAATAAGAAAGGTTAATCATGAAGTTCATTCCATTTTTATCATTTAACTTAACCATAACCAATAATGTTGCAGCAACCAAGATCACAAGAAGAAACATCACGCACAAGAACACAAGAAGTATCATGGGAAACCCTTCTCAACAAGGGAATAAAACCCAACCAAATCCTTTGCTATATTCTTCAAGATAAAGACCTTCACCACCGATAAAACCTACCACACAAGAGGGTTCTTGCAAACCCTAGAATACTAACGCCCAAGAGAGGTGTGCATTTTTCTCAAGAAGGTGTACTTGCTGAAATTTCCAAACTCACACAAAATATATGGTTCCTCAATGGGGAATCTACCTTTACTTATATTAGACTTGACCTTTCAACAGAAGTGTCTATTGGCACAACAGGGCCGACCTCTCTAACTCACAATATAATTAATATTAACTAGATTAATTATCTTTTACATTAATTATCAATTACATTAAGGTGGGGCCAACATGTACCCTTTACATTACAATTAGGGTTACAGGAAGGTTTGACTCTTGAACAATATAGCAAGGGATCTCAAACACCCACTAGTTCTCAACCCCTAGGGGCACATCCATGGGGATTTCCATATCTATGGATCACTACATTACACAGAAGAACCACTCTCACTAGTGTGCAGCCACTAGGATCACGTTCACCTGTGCTCATCCACAGGCACATCCACTCAACATATCTTCTTTCCCACTACATTACACAGGAGAGTCATTTGTATTTTCTCATAAATTCTCTACTCATAGGAGGATAATACATCATATTCATTCATGTCTCATGAGGATTCACCCAACACTTTGGGATTTCACATGTTCACCTTGTGCTCAGCCACAGGCACGTCTAACTCTACAGATATCCTTTCTCACTACATTACACATGACAATAATTTGGAGTTATTATCAACTCTCTATAAGGAGGAGGTCATCTCTATGTTCCATCGCTGTCTCATATAAGAAACACACACCCCTTTCAGGGGCTCTCTCTCAGGTTTGTGTCTTGTAAAATGTCTCACTTAGCTACAATCATCAACACTCCCTCTTAGCTAGGGATGCATTCTTCCTCATGCCAAGTCTCACACGGATGTACTTTAAAATTTGTATTGGTTGTAGTTATCAACACTCCCTCTGAACTAGGTATATATCCTTCACCAAGTTAATTTGGTGAATATGTCTGCAATCTGATCATGTGTAGGAAGGTATTGCATTTGTACTTATTTTCCTCTGCATCATGTCTCTGATATAATGATATTTTATCTCAACTTGTTTCTACCTATCATGAAACATTGGGTTCTCAAATATTTTTACATACATCTCTGGTTATCATCATAGGATCCATCTCATGATCAAGTAATATTCCAGGAGCTTGTGAAGCCATATTGCTTCGCACACTCAATGCTACATACTCTGCTTCTTTGGTACTCAAGGCCATAGAGTTTTGTTTCCTACTGCATCGGGAAATCATGGAAATATTCACAGTAAGACAATAACCGTATGTGCTCTTTCGATCCAATGTACTATCTGCTCAATCTGTATAGGCATGTCCCTGCAAATGCATTTTCAAAATTGGAGGCATATCTTAGGCCATATCTGACTATGTCTCGTGTGTATCTCAATACATGCTTTATTGTTATCCTGTGAATCTGTCTTGGCTGGATCATGCATTGACTAAGAATATTCACTGCATAAAATGAATCAGGTCTGGTGTTAACCAGATACATCAATGATCCAATCAGTTGTGGATCAATCGCATTTGAATCGTCATCATTCATTTTTCTTCAAATCCATCACGGTGGTTTTGCATTCTATCATATTGGACTTCTTTAATATTCCCATTGTATATTTCCCTTGGCTTAGGAAACATCTCATTGGTTCTCTATCATACTTCCAATAAGTAGTGCATCGTACTTAGATCCTTCATCAAAATTCAAGGTTTACTTGTATCCAACAATAAGGCTTTCTGAATAAGTCATCAAAATTAGGCTCTCATCACCAATATTGTAATAATATAGGTTTGGATCGGCAACACTCTTGTTGAAACCCAAACTTATCAAGAATCCATCCATCTGATATAGTTTCCAACTCATGGATGGTATCACATATGGAAGTGTATCGAGCTTACTGGATCAAGTGTCACATCAAAGACAACTCCCTCTGTTTGTGAGAATATTCTAGCTATATATCTTGCTTTGTATTTATTGACACTTCCATCAGCTGCATGCTTGATCTTATAGATACACTTGGAAGTCACTAAACACTTCCCTTCTAGTCTCTGAAAAATTTCTAATACATCATTCTTTAAGATATACTAGTATTCTTTTGTTATGGTATCTTTCCATACTTGTTCTCTTGTTGCTTCTTCAAGGAGGATCAGAATAAGTAAAGTGGATCATGACTGAAGGGTAGTTTTGAAAAAATCATTTTCTTTCTCAAGGTGTCCTTTGAGGGACTTGTATGTTTCTTTATCTTCTAGATGATTTTTTTCAACCTTGGGCATGCCTTTTATTCCCTACTCTAATATCTATGGTCATATCAACTAGAGTAGTTGAATTTGTTGGAATATTGTATGTCTTCATCTGAAATGTTGAGGATATTAACTCTTTCTTCCTTTTATTTTGTATTGACTCCCTCTGAGTCCAGTAACTCTCTCTGAAGTCTGAAGGAAGGGAATATTCTTTTATTGCTTGTTAGATATTTTATGGCTTCTTGTCCAGCATAATAATTAATCAAATAAGATTTGGACTCCCATACCAGGGATAATGGTCCAAGTCTTTGAGGGATCCCATACTAGGGATAATACCCTTCATTTATTAACAATGAAATCAACTGTAAAATTATATATCAATTGATTTACCTGGGTTTGTAGTCATGTTTAGTTTTAGAGGAAGTACTTCTCCTCTCTCTTATCTTCATTCTTTTTAGGTGGATCTGGATCAATGTCAGCGGTAGAAGCATGTTGTCTTCCCTTATTTTTGGTTGGACAATTTATTGTATAGTTCCCATATTTGTCACATCTGAAGCACTAAATTTCATAAACATCTCTTCTCTAATTATAAACTGGGTTTGATGAAGACTTTTCATCTTTGAATGTTTGTCTGAAGTTTCTTTTGAATCTTCCTCCTTTATTTGTATGAAGTGCAAGAGAATGATTTTCTTATGGGGTGTCTTCCACTCCTCTATTTCTAAGTCTAATTTCTTCTTGAGTACAATCTATCCATAGACGATCAAAGGTTGGTAGAATATCTCTTCCACTAATACTTTGAAGAAAAGGCTCCCAATGTTTTGGAAGGTTGTTGAGAGTGGATAAGACAAGTTATCTATCGGACATGATTTCTCCAATGGATTCTAGTTGTTATTTAATCTATGATATCTTCATAAAGAAGATAGCAACTATGTCACCTTTCGTCATCTTGGTACTTTGAAGTTGGCTCTTCAAGGTAAGAGCTCTGGGAGTTTTTTCACTTTCAAACATTTCTTTTAATGCTTCATACATTTCATAAGTTGTCTTCAAGTTGGAAATACAAGGTATGAGATGGTCTGTTACTGAGTAGATGATTAATTTTATTGCTTTGACATCTTCTTCCTTTCTTATCTTCTTCTCTTCATTGGTAGTTGTATCTAGTAAATTTTTAGTTACCAAATCCAAAAGTTTGTCTTCTTCAAGGGTGACCTGAATCCTTGATTTCCAGGAGCTGAAGTTGCTTGCTCCATCAAGCCTATCTTCTACTAAGGTTATGTTCTTCATTTGTTTGGATTCTTCAAACTCTCGCCAACTGGATTTGGAAAACCTAATGATTAGGTTGGATTAGTAACATTTTATTTTGTTGGGATTATGACTCTCAACAATCAACTTTGAGAGTGTCACAGGAATGCTTGTTGAATTGAAAACGTTTCTTCAAGAAGTTGCAGAAATCCTAAGATCAGGATTCTATAGAAAATATTGGCACCCTAGAAACCCTAGGGCCAAAGATTCAAAATCTTTAGAATTTTATTTTGAAGGTCTTTGGAGATGCACTGAGGAGGGTCGTACAGCTTGGTCCAAGTTTTAGCTCAAAATTCCACTTGTAAAGGGGTGAAAAGGCTGATCAAATGAGGATCATACAGATTTCTACAGAAACCCTAGATGTCGTATGAAACTGCAGAAGGAGGACGGTTTATCTTTTTGAATGCTTTTGCAAGGGTTCTTCAAGACCTATGCTCTGATACCATGTTGATTTTTCAATAAGCAAGGTTAAGCATGAATTTCATTCCATTTTTAGCATTCAAATTAACCATAACCAATAATGTTGTAGCAACCAAGATCACAAGAAGAAACACCATGCAAAAGAACACAAGAAGTATCCTGGGAAACCCTTCTCAACAAGGGAAGAAAACCCATCCAAATCCTTTGCTATATTCTTCAAGAGAAATACCTTCACCACCAAGAAAACCTATCACACAAGAGGGTGCTTGCAAACCCTAGAAGACTAGCGCCCAAGAGAGGTGCACACTTTTCTCAAGAAGGTGTACTTGCTGAAATTTCCAAACTCACACAAAAGATATGATTCCTCAAAGGGGAATCTACCTTTACTTATATTAGATTTGACCTGTCAACAGAAGTGTCTATTGGAAAAACAGGGCCGACCACTCTAACTCATAATATAATTAATATTAACCAGATTAATTATATTTTACATTAATTATCAATTACATTAAGGTGGGGCTGACCTGTGCCCTTTACATTACAATTAGGGTTACAGGAATTTGTGACTCTTGGAAAATATAGAAAGGGATATCAGACACCCACTAGTGAATAGCCACTAGGGGCACATCCATAGGAATGTCCATATCTTTGGCTCACTGCATTACACAGAAGAACCACTCTCACTAGTGCTCAGCCACTAGGATCACGTTCACTTGTGCTCATCCACAGGCATGTCCACTCAATAGATCTTATTTCCCACTACATTACACAGGAGATTTGTCTGGAGTTTCTCATAAACTCCCTTCTCAGAGGAGGCTAATACATCATCTTCGTTTATGTCTCATGAATATGCCCCCAACACTTTGGGCTTTCACACGTTCACCTTGTGCTCAGCCACAAGCACGTCCAAATCTGCAGATCTCCTTTCTCACTACGTTACATAGGAGAATCATTTGGAGTTATTCTCAACTCTCTATAAGCTGGAGGCCATCTCTACATTCTAGCTCTGTCTCAGATAAGAACCACACACCTCTCTTAGGGGTTCTCTCTCATTTTTGTGTCCTAGAGAATGTCTCACTTAGCTGCAATCATCAACACCATCCAGGTTAACAACAAAAGGAAGATGGTTATACTTCAGACTTTAGAGGGAGTCACTTGACTTCAAAGGGAGTCACTTGACTCAGAGGGAGTCAAAACTATTTGAGAAGGAGGAATAAAAGAACCATCATTGAGGCAACCAATGAAATGATGCATGATCAGAGTCTTCCAATGATTATGTGGGTAGAAGCATGCATGACAACAGTATATGTTCAGAACAGGAGTCCGCACCAGATTTTGAAGAACATAACTCCTGAAGAAGCCTTCACTGGAGTGAATCCTAAGATTTAACACTTCAGGATATTTGGGTGCCAAGTGTATTTTCATGTACCCAAAGAGAGGAGGTTCAAGCTAGACCCTTCAAGGAGAAAGGATACATTTATGGGATATAGTGAATCTTCGAAGAAATATCGGATCTACATCCCTGGTCAGAGACAGATTGAGATAAGAAGAGATGTTTTCTTTGAAGAAGAGATAGCCTTTCAAAGATACATAGAATATCAGATGGATTTTGACAGTGAGACAATACCTTCTCCCCATTTAGCAGTTCAGAGGGAGAAAGACATTTTCTCAGTTGATCCAGTTGTTCTAGCTGATTTAGTTGCTCCAGTTGATATGCCTAGAGATATTGCAGTAGGACATAAAAGGCCTACTTGGGCTCGACAAAATCTGCAGGAGGCAGAGGGACATACAATCCCCTCAAGGCACATTCTGAGAGAGCAAGAGACCAAAGAGATTTTTGAGCTACCTTTCATCCATGAGCCACATCATTGATTCTGATCCTTCTTGTCATGGAGAAGCGACAGGTGAACAGGTATGGCAAGATACCATGACAGAAGAATACCAGTCTATCTTGAAGAATTATGTATGGGATATTGTTCCAAGAGAATACGAGAAGTCTTTGGTGACTTCCAAGTGGATCTATAAGATCAAGCATGTAGCTGATGGAAGTGTCAAGAAATACAAAGCGAGATCTGTAGCCAAGGGATTCTCACAAGCAAAGGGAGTTGACTATGATGAGACATTTTATCTAGTATCCAAATACACTTCTATATGTACTATCATCCATGAGTTGGAAACTACATCGGATGGATGTAAAGACAACCTTTCTCAATGGTGAGATTGAGGAAGAATTTTACATCAAGCATCCAAAGGGATTTGTGACATACGATGAGAAATCATGTGTACAGGTTGAACAAAGTCATGTATGGACTAAATTATCACCTCGTGTTGAGTACAAGAAGATGGATGGATTCTTGATGAGTTGGATTTCAGCAAGAGTGTTGTTGATCCAAACCTATATTATCATATTGTTGGAAACAAGTGCCTGATCTTGGTTCTGTATGTGGATGATTTATTCCTTACCGGTTCAAAAATACTTATTGTTGAATGCAATCAAGCATTGACTTATGTTTTCGATATGAAGTATCTGGGTATGTTGCACTAATTCTTAGGACTATAAGTATGCTAGAGAACCGATGAGATTTTCCTGAGTCAAGGAAAATATACAGTGGAAATACTCGAGATGATGGACTACAAATCCATGCCTACACCAATGATGATGAACTTGAAGAATATGAATGAGGCTTATTCTAATTTAGATGAGATTGATCCACATGTGTACCAAAAATGACTAGATCATTGATGTATCTGGTTAACACCAGACCTAGTATATGTTATGCAATGAATGTTCTTAGTCAATTCATGAGTCAGCTGAGACAGACTCACTAGATAGTAGTGAAGCATGTATTGAGATACCTATGAG
>ML825226.1:118849-143139 GCA_009831015.1 Picea engelmannii | reverse complement strand
TAGGCTCTTCCATAACTATGTGCTTCTATCATATAACTCTATGATTTCCTGAAAAATCTACACATTGTTCTCATTATAATCTATCACCTTTTGCACCCTTTGGGATCTTACCTTTGGTGGAGTTCTTGGTTGTAGGAGTTCCATCAACGCTTTTATATGGCTTCTATATTTCTCCATTGTCTATGTTGTTTTCTTGATCTTCTCTTCTGTCTATATATTTCCTTCCTCCCCCATGTCAGGAATCGTCTTAAACACTTCTTCTACGCACTACTCTATTCGGTCAGTGCACTGCTTCGTTTCATCCCTCTCAACCCGATGTTGGTTTATTTTTAGCTTCAATGTGTCTTTTACTTGCTCGACCAATTGTAAATTCATCACATCTGTGCAAGCCCTTTATTGAATTTCCTGTGTGACACTAAATTACATTTTATACAACGCATTTGTTGGTACCTTGGTCAATGCTAAGTCCAAGTAATCTATGTCCTTTACTTGCTTCTGTGTTGTCTCCTCATCCACCTGCAACATGCCCTGAGTGATAGAGAAATGTTCACTTCCCAATGATATGATCTGGACCATCTCATGTGTTGGGATTATCTTTGACTGATCATTCTGATGTGGTTTTGCTTATTCCTTGTGTTGTGTGCTAGTAATTTGTAGTTGTTCTAGTGTCTCTTTAACCTCTGTAAACTTGGTCATTATCACTTCTCTTTGTTTCTTAGCATCATCCCACAACTATTTTGTGTGGTCCTTCACCTTCGTCGCAACCATATTCACGTCATCCTCTATGATTGCAAATTTGGACTCCCTTGTGTACCTTCTTTCATTTTCCTCCTCACTACAATCCAGTTCTTATCATGGGCAGAGTCTTTGTCTACATTGTAGTAGTTGGTATCTCTATGTATGGGACATATCCATCTCCTAGTTCCTCCATAAGTATCCTTATGTTGTGTTCCTCCATTTCTTACTTCTGTGTGGTCCTTCTCCTACACTGAGGGCTTTGGATTTTTTTTTTAGAGGTTTTCTCACTGTCGTGCTCCCTCCAATATCCTTGGCACACTCTACAACCTTCAAAGTATTTTTTGTTGGGCTAGTTGTCTACTTTGATATGCCAACTTCTACCTATTTCTTACCTTTTGATCCCTTCCTGGAAACTGCTGGTACTTTCCATTCTTCATGCCATTCTTTCATTTCCTATTGTACTTCTTCTTCTATCACACAATATCTTAGTTGTAACCATTCTTTCATGTGATCTTTTTTTCCCTTGATCCACATATTGCGTCTAGAAGCCTTAAAGTATGATATTCCTTGATGGTCTTCCAATGCATGATTGAATTGATGTGGCCATTCCTCTGTTGGTACCAATCTCGATTGAATTATGCATCTGTATATGTGTTCTTTGGATTTTCAAATTCCATCATACTTCCCCACATATTTATTCTCTTGTTTTGCACCAAATCTGATACGCAGTAATCTTTTGCATTGATACCAATTATTGATATTCTCTTTGTGAGTACCCCACCAATGTGCATGTGTTGATTTCAAGTCCATATCTAATACTGGAACCTTTGATTTTCCAATACTTCTAACTCAAACTTTGCTAAAAATTATTTTGAATCATTAGGACCCTAAAAAGTTGGAGGTTCTCTTACCTTTGTATCAACCCATGTTAGTGTGTGCGTCATCCTTTCTCATATTCTAGTAGATAAATCATGTAAGTGTTGTTTCCAATTCTCTAGTATTGTGTCAGAGTGTGAAGCACAAGAACTAATGCTTCTCTAGCTAATAATTCCATCTGTTGCTGAGTTGATGTAATCTTATTCTCGCATGGTATTTCTATACAATTGATTTATGTCTTCTGTAATAAATTTTTATGTTGTAGTTTCAACATATATCCCACCTTTTGAAGGGTCTAATGGTGCTATGTGTAACACAAACGACCCTTATATTCTCTTTTAAGGGGTGGGGCATCAAATTTTTATTCTCCTTAAGTAATCAATTCCTCCATTTGATGTCTCTATCACGTCTTGCTTGTCCAGATCTTTCCAACCACGGTCTCCATGCTCAAAATCGAGTTCAGAACTGGCAAATATATCTCTGCAAAGTTCCATAGGTGTTCATTGGTCACGATGGACTCTAGTGCTTCGGCCTTTGGGAGTTATCCATCCACATGACCCCACTTTCTCCGAAGTGGCTATCCTTTGAAATGAAGGATCTGTTGATACCTATCTTCTGCTGACAGATGGCTCTGATGAACTCCGGTGCTCTGGACCTCGAGAGTTCTTTCTCTAAGTAGCTTCTCTTTTCTCCTGGAGTGAATTTTATCTGAAGTGGAAAATATTTCGCCACGTGTCCTTTCTCCAACGGATGGCTAGGATGACTTTGGGACTCTGGCCTTCGGGGATCGTCTTGCCTTCACCCCTCAATTTTCCTAGGGTTGGTCAATGTCAGAATGACCACAACCTATATCTGATGGTCCAATGGTATCCACGTAACCCTAGAGATCTATGTATCGTAACTTCCTCTCAAGGGTCCCTTGGGTCTCGTTGTTAGGCCATTCCTAGAGGGACATATTTCCCCAATACACACCAATAAGAATATGCGACACTTGCCTCAGGTCACCGACGTTCCCTTAAATTTCCACGAGGTCATCATACCTAGCAACAATGTCACTTGACACGTAGGTCCCCACATTCTCTCGACATGATACATGCATCCCCCACGATCGAACGATCAATAAGGGTCCCAAAGGATCCTTAGATCCATGGTCCACATTACTTCATGACTCCAGTCTTCGGGGGATCTTGACATTACAACATCCATGTCCTCCCAAAGTAGTCAATGTCAAGCTAAATACATCATAGATCTGATGGTCAGGATAGCTCTTGAGATTCCTCATACATACGACCCATATTTACTTCAACACTTCAGGGGATTCACCTCCTATACGACAAATATACCCAATTCGTCAGACCCATGAATTTTGAAGGGCTCGAAGGATTAATATCCACGTCCCTTCTCCAGATCTGATGATAATGAAGAGCTTCTGCTCCTCCTGAACTAATCTTATCGATTAGTCTTCCAAAGGAAAGGATATTCCCTTTTGAGACTTGAATATAGCTATCCTTCCTGAGCTTCGTCAACTCTAAAATACTTAGGCACTTTACACTATTTCTTCTGAATGTAACACATAGAGGGATTCTTTCGCACAACCCTTGTGCTCATTCATCAACTCTATAACTTAAGAGGTTCTTGGTATCTTCCCACCTCATAGAGAGCTTGTGCATACATGAACTACCTCTCCTGAGCTTAATAGACTCCTTCCTCCAGGAGACTCAGAACAACTAGGTTTGTCGACATGCACACATGAAACTGTGCCAAAGGTCGATGATCTCACAGTTCATTTCTCTAACTTAATCCACCACAAGGCTCAAGCATTTACGAGTACAAGTCATGTTTGAGCCATATAATTTCTTACTTTCTTAAATAAACAATCAAGTAGAAATCAAATGGATACAATATAACCATTAAACAAACATGCACATCCATGAAACATTAATAGGATATCCAACTTTAATCTACAGTTATAGTTCAATTACACAGGAAAAGAGAATAATTATGTATTACAAGTTGCAGCCAACTAACTGAATGTGGATGTTTTCCTTTCCACCCAACCATAGGCTGAGATTCATTCATTCTTAGTGCTCTAGCCACCCCCATGACAAGCCATGATATGACCAGGGAATTTATGCCAATTCTCAATGATCCTTTCTCTTTCACATATTATGCAAGGTTTATCAGATGCTTCCTTAGCATCAAGATCGTGGCCTTCTGCTCATGTCTCATTATATACATACTCTCAGATATTTTCTCCCTCTGTCATGACCTTGATGAGGTTTATCATATTCCCCCTCATCATCAAGTTTGTGGCCTTCTGTTCATTCTCATATGGAGAGCTTCTCGTATTCTCCACTCTTCTTTTTATTCCCTTACATGCCTTGCACACACATCTCTCATATCTTGTTCCTTCTGTCAGAAGGAAACTTGGGTTAATCTAGGTCTGCAGGACCCTGTGGTACTTTGGGATAACCTTATGTAGATAGACCATGCTTCCATTCATGGGAGTGGTTGATGGTTCAACCACTAGTCCTTTCTTCATTAACTGATTCCTCCTTGGGAACTAGAGGAGTTTTGTTATCCTCAGTAAGGGAAATTTAGGGTCATTCAATATAGTGAACCCTCTCTTATAGTTTTCACGTTCTTTCCTCTATTTATATCATGTCCAGTACTTTCAAGGATTCACCCCTACAGTCAGTTATTGGCAATTCAAACAATAATCAATTTACATCATTCCCATGCCACAACATGGTAATCATAATTAATGATTAATCACAAGTTGGGGGAAATAGGGGTGTTACACTATGACTATGCATTCTCCTGATTCAAAAATCATTTTCCTAGTATTCAAATTGACAATAGTATGATTATCAAATTCCCAATCTAGTCCCAATGATGCTAGATAAGGTGTAGTGTTATCCACTATGTCATTCACTTCAAGTCTTCCATAGTTCGCACACCATCCAAATCCACCGGTATTCCTTTCAATATACCAATCGGTATAACCCTATGTTGGTTTGATAAATTCAACTGAATAGGTCAATATCCCAGTGTAGGTTCCCCCATGGATTACCATGTCTTCTTAGGAATAACATTTACTTCAAACCCTAAGTCTAATATGTTATCACCCATGCTAAAATCTCTAATATTTGCATTTAATCTGAACTCCCTACTTGTTCTTGTCTTCTTAAAGACTTAATTGACTGTCTTCTATTCTAATTTCATCACTTCTTTAGAATTGCACTTTTCTAACAGACTATGTAATACTTGTAGAGAGGTTTTATCATTCAATAACTTCACACAAGACCCCAAAACGTATTTTAGATTACTTACTTATTCTGAAGGATGATCTCTTCTATTCTCATCAAATAGATGAGGAACATCATATATTGGTACATCATCTCCTAGATCTGTACTTGAAGTAGACACAATATTCTCCTTTAAAATTTCTATTCTGGCCTCCTTGAATGTCTCCTTTTCATTTTGCACATCAAACTATTGTTGAGGTGTTGTATTCTTTCTGACCCACTGGTGCTAGTACTGATTCTTCTTTATTGCTTTTGTTCATGTTTTGGATCCACTTTGAGTAACTATATTGATATTCTTCATCCTCTTCTCTAGTTTCCATGGAAATCCATTGAACATTCTGATTGTGCTAGTTCCTCTTTTCCTATATATTTGTCAACAGTGTCAGACATTCTTCTGTATCATGATTTGTTGTGCGACCATACATACATGTCGCTAGTGGTTGTCGACAATCCCTTGCATAATGTTTTGGTTTTTGAAAATTTTGATAGGTTATTGGTCCTCTACCTCCTCCAAATCCTCTTCGTCCATGACCTCCTCCTCTGAAGCCTCCTCGGTTACCTCAATTATCTACACGCGGTGTATTATATTGTCGTGCCTGATTTTATTGTGGATGCACATTTTTATACTATGGTGGAGCTACAAACTATTGTGCGTTATTATACTACGATTGCATTGCAAACTGTTGTGAATTATTATACTATGGTTGTGGTGTAAACTATTGTGCACATTGTCCTATCACTAGTTTAGCCTACACCCTATCAATATCAAAGGTCCTCTCCTTCATCATTTCCAAGGTTCTACAATCCTCTTCTTCATGTCCTATAGACTTACATAAATTCCAGAATGTATTCTTGCATATTTTTTTATACTTTTGCATCATGGGACAATGATAAGGATCATGTCCATGTGCTCTACATATTTCACACAATGGTCCTCTTGTGGGTAAAAGATTTGTCATTCCTTCTCCCAAATACTGTGAAAATGTTGGGAACTCATTCTTATGATATCCTTCTGCTCTACAGAAAGTACACCATACAACTTCCCTCTTCTCCTTTCCTTTGTTCTGATTCAACTAAAATTTTAGGTTCTTCATATCTTCTCTCAGCTCTTCCACAACTAGATCTATATGTTCATATTGATTTTCCTCCAATTACAAGGCTAATTGCAAAGCCTCAACCTGATTCTAGAACTTCCATTGCCTCAATGGATACTTCAAATGTGGAAATATGAATTAACAAATAAGTGTTTATTTTTCATACCTATGATAGGATACTCCAACTTATCTTTTAGTCCCTTGAACTTCTAATCAACTTCCTAGACTGACTCTCATGGCTTCTATTTGATTTATATCATCTCATTCATGAACTGATCTTATGAACTTGAGTCTTGGTCACTAGAATTCATTGATTAATACCATCTTCTTCACATCTGTGAAAATTGTAGGTGCTCCTTATGGACTATTTACTGTGAGACCCATATACCACTCCAGTGCACGGTCTCTTAATGTGATTTAAAACTACGCCACTTTTCTATCCTCATATGTGATCTTCTTAGATTCCCAAATATTCTCACAAATAAAAAAATTATTCTTTGGGCCCTCCAACCCTTCTCCATGGAACTCTGGTAATCGAATAGTTGGATCTGCTCCTGTCATTGCAAAGTTTGTTATACTACCAGCTCCACGCGGTGTGGTAACTGAATATTGATAACTGAATTTGTACTTCCACTTGAATTTTCACTAGACCCTCATCTTACTAAAATCCTTCTACCACTAATTATTGTTTTTCCAAATAATTATTCTTCTTCATATGTATTAGTCGCACATGGGGTTGTGGATTCCACACTAATTCAGATATGGAATGAAGATCCTTATTTTTCTTTGAACCCTTGACCTATGGTTTTCCTCTCATATGTGGCATGCATGATTTCCTCAATCTTCCCTGTCACATAGAGATACTCTACCTCCTCTTCACCACTATCCAATCCCTCTCGCCCGTCTACTTCCCTCTTTTTACTATTGATCTTATATTGGTAGGGTCTTCCTCTCCACATCACTCCCACTCTATCAATTATTTACTTGTTTTGTTCCTCGTCCATTATAATGGGTTCCATTGCTTCCTTATTCTGTCCTCTCTCCAAATCCCTCTCCATATCTCATATATTCCTTATTGCTTCCTCCAATTCCCCCATATGCACAAAGGGATTTAGCTATTTGATTCCATTTTCATCACTCCTTTATCATCCAATAAAATATTGATCGACATGTAAAGTGATCGAATACACATTCCTCTCAGTCCCTTCAAAACATCCTGCTCTAAAACAGTTTATGACTTCATAGTATAGAATTCAAACTCAATAATGAATCCTATAATAATATTGTCTAGCAAGAAATCCACTGCGTGAGTGAATTTATTATTGACTCTTTCTAAACATGTAATATTCTTAGTAGTCCACTCTATTGGTCTTATCTGATTAGTTGCATGATTATCCTTCAACCTCAATATCCACTCTTGCAACATCTCTGGAAAATAAATTAAAAATTCCTCATGAAGATCAGTAAACACATACCTTTCAAAATATTGTGTTTGACTATACTTGGATATTCTATTGTCTTTATGTGCAAAATCGAGTTGTTTTATCTCCAACCATCATTCAATCTCCTAACTAGTATGTTTCCATGGTCTAAACATACCCTTCTATCACTATATTCTCTTCACTTTCCTTCAACAAGTCCCTTCCAATCCTATCTTCTGAGTTCCAACTGGCAACGAAACCATTTGTTGGATATTTGGGCTAAATCATGTTCTACCTTTATGTTTCTAACAAAACCCTGCAAACCATTGGTCCTTTTGGAGACCAGAAGACAACACTGTCCAAAGAGTGCATAATGAAGTCTCACCCGATATGGCTTATGGGTGATTATAGGACCTATATGTCTACAATCGTGGAAGGGATGTTTCTCATGGGGATGTTAGGCATAGTTTCTACTTCAACATTCATCAGATCTACCATTTTATAACCATATTCATTCACTAACATTCATTATGCATTAAATATCATGATTAATCTACTGTGCATTTCATTTTACTACTACTAGATTCATTCATTCATTCATTCATCATAGACCATTGCAACACATAAAAGAGACATTCCACACAAATACACATGTTTTTACCCTGGTTCACCCCTTCAGGCTACGTCCACAAAGATCTGGAATTCATTGGTTCTTTATTATTCTTCATCAGGGTTTTTCACTGCGCACATTACATAATAAGTTGGTTATGGTGAGGCTGACACGGTTGCACCAAGATCCATATCTTGCAACCTTACCCTCAGCTACAGTGCATATCTCTAAAAAATTGACTCATCTCCACAACTAGCTCCACATCTCTCAACCAAAAACAACTCTCAAAAACTAGGTCATTTGAGTTAATCTCTCTTGATAATAATGATTATCTCCTTAGATATTACAATACATATTTATATTAAAAAAGAGGGTTAAAACCCATTACATCAATGACCAAAAACCTAAACCTAAGTGGATTAGGTTTGTCCACATTCCAACTTCCTGCGTGGTTGATTTGCATCCTTATTATTTTCCTTTGAATTTCTTCTTCCTTGTGTCGCATTTCCTCATTCTCTGACACACACTCATTTTCTTGTCCCTCTCTCAAATTCTTCATTGATTGTTGCATTTTTCCCCAAAATATCCTGCACCAACAGATTGATTGGCCCAAATGTCAATGTGACATTTTTTTGTTGGTAAAGTCCAAAGGTTGACCATCTTACATAAGGATTGCTCCCATTCCTCTCCTGGAAGCATCACATTCTAGGGAAAAGGTCTTCACAAAATGCAGAAGAGCCAACACAGGAGTGGTGAACATAGTCTCCTTCAAGGCTTGACAGTCATGATCCGTTGTGGGAGTCTAAGTGAAAGAATTATTTTTAAGGACAACAGTGAGGGTGCCTCAATTTTTCCATAATTCTTAAGAAACTAAAAATAATAGCTTGTTAAACCCAGGAAACCACACAAGATTTTGAGATTATTGGGGCAAGGCCAATCCTACATAGCTTCAATCTTTTAGGATCCACCTTGACACCTTCCTTGCCAAGAATATGACCCAAGTACCCGACTTCTGAGGCTCCAAAAGAACATTTAGATTGTTTGAGTAAAATTTGGGGATGAGAGAGTAGATTAAAAACTTGATCCACATGAGCAGGATGGGTTGTCCATATTTTACTATAGATGATAATATCATCAAATAAAACTAAGACAAAATGATGGAGAAAAGGATGGAAGACATGATTCATGAGGCTTTGGAAACTGGAGGGAGAATTACACAATAAAAAGGGCATGACAAATAAATCATAGTGACCCTCATTATTTTGAAATGCAGTATTAGGAATTTCTGCCTCTTTCATACATATTTGATGGTAGAAAAAATGAAGATCAAGTTTAGTAAAGAACTTGACACCAGTTAGTTCATCCAAGTGATCATCAATGACAGGAATGGGAAATTTGTGTTTGATGTTGAATTTGTTGAGGGCTCGAAAGTCAGGACACATGCTCCAAGAGAATTCTTTCTTAAGTACCATGACTGTAGGAGATGAATAGGGGCTTGTACTAGAATGGATAACGCCTGCGGTAAGCAATTCTTGAACATTTTTTTCAATTTCAATTTTCTGGGAAAAGGTATGACAATAGGGATGGACATTGGGATGAATGATACCAAGGATAAAGGGAATCGAATGATCATGAACAACATGGGAAGGAGGAAGTCTCCATGGAGTGTAAAAAATAGATTGATGTTTGGAGAGGATGGATTGGAGTTCAGGCGACATAGAGGGTGTGTTAGTGGCATGAATGGAATGGAGTTGTGAAATAATTATGGAATGACCATTTTGGAGGAGATTTTCCATGTGATGGGAATTGATGATCTCAGGGGAACTTGATGGAATTCCTTGGAACTTATACTATTGGCCTTCTTAGTTGAATTGCATGGTTAATTCCTTAAAATCCATGAGAATGGTACCCATAGTTCTTATCCATTCGACACCTAACATAATGTCAAAACCACCCATGATGATAGAAAACATATGATATTTCATGTGGTACTGACCAATTTGGAGACGCACATTTTTACAATGCCCCCCACATTTCATGGACCCTCCATTAGCAATCATGATTTAAAAGTTGTTGACTTCTAGGATATAGCAATTATTTTCTTGGGAAATGCGGTGATGAATACAATTATGGGTGTTTCCACAATAATGAAGGATGATGACCTTATGATTCTTAATGTAACCAATTATCTTGAGGTTTTGGGGAGTAGAAAAGCTAGTGAGAGAATTAAAGGAAATGACGAATTAAATGTTTGGAGGGTCAGAAGGTGGATTCATGTCAATGGGTTCAGGTGACTCAGCCATAGGGGAAGCCTCGACATCTTCTTCAGAAACATCCTTAGAGATGACCATAAAAATATTTTTTTCCTTACACTTGTGCCCAGGAAAATATTTGTCATCAAAATCATAACAAACACACTTGAGTTGGAATTCAACCATTTTTGTCCAGGTCAATTTCTATATCTTTAGTGGAGTGAAAGGAGGACTAGGAGTGACTTGTTTAGGGCGAGGAATGAAGTATAGTTTTATAGTTTGATAAGATACAACTTGTTGTGCTTCCTTATCTCTTTTAGTAGCTTCCACCCAACTTTGAGTGTGATCCATGAGGATGTGGGCACAAATCTCATCCTTGAGGCCACTAATAAAGCACTCTTAAAAAAACATCAGACATGCCCTCTGTGCATAAATCCATTCTCTAAAAAGAAGATATATATTCTTCCACTGTGTCAGATTGTTTCAACTTTGTCAAACAACGTAAATGGTTGGTGCCAGTGTCAAAGCGTTCATAAAGTTTTGCAACAAATTGTGTCCAAGCCACATACCCTTGGCGAGAATTTTTTCTCCATTACCAATGTTCTATATCTATATGGAGAACACCATAGCTTAGTTTTTCCAACTCATCAATAATTTCGTACAAAGAGAAATAGTGTTCCATTTGAGTGACCCAGCTTGTGGGATCTGATTCATAAAATTTGTTCACCTCCACGTGAGGGGGGCACAGGTCCTGCAGAAAGTGGTGGGGAGGAAAAGAGGTGGACTGGGAGGATTTAGTACCTTTAGTTTTATAAGGTGTGGAAGAAGAGAAAGGATATAGGTTGGTATTAACTAAGTTGTCAAAGTGTTCACTACATCTTGACATTGCTGACAGGTGGAAGTTAATTGAGTTATGGATGTAGGAATTGATTCGATTGGAGAAAGGAGAGATTTGAGGTTATCAATACTAGACATAATGGAAGATATATCACTTTGGATTTGTTCATGACCTTTTCCAAGGTGGTGATACATTTTCTCCAATCTTTGATGCGATTGTGGGCTATGGGGATGGGACAGGGGGGAAAGTGGGACCACGCATAAATGAGCTATCGGTGATTGGTACCACTACAACCAGTAGAAATACAAGAATTCAATGGGATAGATTCCCAATAGGGATGTCGGGAAGGGGTCTCGTCCTCGAGAAAAACAATTTGTCTAAAAATGATAGGTATGATTGTGATCACGGTGAAGAGAGGGATCTAATGGGATAGGTCTCAAATAATTTTTTCGGCATGATCCATACTTTTTTTTTAATCCTGCAGAGTTATACTCTGATATGAATAATATTGTAGTGATGAAATGGCCAAATGCTTAATAGGAAGAAATGTGTAGGAATATTGCAACCAGAATGCAAGAGGCATAGTTGCACGACAATATATCTGCCATGTTGTATTTTTGTTTCCATCCCAAGGGTCAGGGTATTTAGGGTTTCTACAGAAAAGAGTTTTCCCTGTGCTATATCTATCTAATATACATGTGGGGTCCAACAATATTACTCAACCCAATATCTCAGGGCACCAACTAAAGAGGCTATACCGTGCCCTTATCCATACTACCCAAATACCCAGGAACTAGAGAGTATCTTCCCAAGTGTTTTTCTCAGTGGCACTATAGAAGTCAAACAACTGATTGGCTGATCTACATAGGGCTTCAGGATATCTATGTTGATCTATATATAGGTGTTTCCTGATGCGCTACCACTCGAAGGGGTACCAACAAGGGTTACAAGGGTGGGAAACAATGAGCACTTAAGTACCACTTGTATTTCTTGCATGTATGCTTCCTCAACCATGGATTTATGTGTTGAATGACATATCTCTATAGCTTTAATATGTTGGAATACATCTCTACCCTAAAAAAAATAAATAACCCACAGTTTTCTGCCAAGGAAAGTGCTCTAATACCACTTGTAAGGTACCAGATCTATTATAATAGTCGAAAATAGAAATATTGCAAAGAATAGTAGTGAAACATCACAATAGATGAAACCACAACAACAAAATAATACCTTTACTGATAGGAAACAATTCTCACTTGTCTCTTTGTGGGGGAAACCTCCAGCGGAGCAATGCTCTATTACAATAATTATCAACACAAAACTTTTCATTCCCTCGACTACTATTTATACTAAATCTATCTACCAAAAGAACGTTCTAGAGGAATATCTTCTAGAAGCAAAAGTTTTTATTAGGTATTCTTGCATTTGATTTATTCTTCCTTATTACTAGGCCTTATTAATATTGTCCTTTATTACATGGAAAATATATTATTCTTCCTGCATGAGGGGTTAGGGAGGTTAGGTCCCTAACATTATCCTAAAAACTTGTCCAATAAAGAAAACATCTTGAAGCCAAACACAAGTTTCAAGATTTGTTCCATTGGGGGAATAGGATAGTTATATTTATTTGAAGCTTGGTTTAGGTTCCATAAATATATACATATTCTGATTTCTCTCGACTTATTCCTAACCGGCACCATATTTAATACCCAAGTTGAATCACGAACTTTGAAAACGAGTCAGACATATAATAGTTTCTTCAGTTCCTTCTAGATAAGAGGTCTGAGAGTTGGATGTATCTTTATGATCTTTTGCTAGAATGGCTTGACACCCTCTTTGATGGGGATCACATGTTGGATTATATCGGTGTCATAATTCTTTAGATCATCATAAGTCCAAGCAAATACATCTCAATACCTCATGAACAACTCTATGAATGTGTGTTTTTCTACCTCTGAATATAAGGTGCCCAAGTTGACATTCTTGGGTTTTTCATAGGTCCCTGGATTGAACATAAAATGCATCATGGTTGAATTTTTGGTCTTTGGATTAGTATTCCTCCTAAACTTAGATTGCATATCGAATAATTTCTCAATAGTTAGGAAGTTCTTTGGGACACAATTTTATTTTACTTTTCTTTCCTCATCCTGATAATTTTGTAGGTCTTGCTGGTGGGACTCATTGTCAATAATAAAATCTTGGAAAGTATATGAACTAGTAATAAAGTTGATGATTTGAATATCGTTATTGAATACTCACTAGTTTGTGATGTTTTCCAATATTGAAGGCCTAAAAATAATTTCAATAGAAAAACCATAATCAAGAGGTATGAACCTAGATGTTGCGTTGGCCAATATATCTATGTCAATATTTTTATTGTGAGGTATATAAGGGATGGTGAATGCTTCAAAAGAGTAGAGAATATTTCATACCTCTAGTTGATATGATTTTAGATGCAATGACAGGAAATGAATGGTATTTCTTACCTGTCAAACGATTATTTCTTAATCATTCAATACTTTAAGGTACTTCACCTTGAGATTGATGGCCTTTTTCATACCTTGGTCTAAGGCTTTGTATTCTACATATTTATTGGTGCATTCAAATTATAGGTGATAGGATATGAGCATCTTACGTTGTTTAGGATCGATCAACATAGATCCTACCCCAACTCCTTCTTGTGTCCTAGATCCATCAAAGAACATGGACAACATGTCACAATTTTTTTTTTTGTTAGTTGCATTAAAACTAAGTTAGTTAATATGTTACAAGTGTTATTATGTTTTTGTGGAAGGAGTTTAGATTGTAAATATGGTTGTATTTCAAATTTTCTTGCTACATACCATCCATGGTCAATTTCCATGAAATAGTTACCCAAAACAAAATGTGCAAAACAAATAGGTTCATTCTTACCTTCCAATAATGTTATTGTGTGTTTCATGTGAGCTTCACTATTTACCTGAATCTGATTTTATTTTCCTTTATAAGGAATCCACATGTGGGATCAATCAGTGGAAAAATAACCTTAAATTTTAGATGACCAATCCTTGTTCAACAACAAACCATAAATTTCTAGTATTTCAGCAACAAATATATCTATAGTTTGATGCACTTTAGGGTTGGATGCAAACCTAATTAAGACATATTACAATTCTCCTTTTACTTTAACATATGTTCTATCCAACTGTATGATCTATTGGATTACTGAGAGGTGGGTGAATTAGTAATGAGAAATTATTTCACTTTTAACCACAATATATATTATTTATCTTTACTAGTAGTGTTTACCAATATATCATCAATGTCTCATCTATGAACACATCCAATAAATATATCATAATCATGTAAACATAAGAAGCATCGCATTAATATCACATCAAGAACACAATACACCAATATTTGCGTGGAAACCCAAATGGGAGAAAAACACATAATGATTTCTTATATATATCAAGAATTCATTCATAGGAAGCACGGACTTCTCAATTCTCCAGCTACAACTCAAAGGAGGATCCAACCCCCTATTCTCAGGCTCCAACATAAAGGAAGATACAAATCCTTGATTCGCTAGCTCCAACCAAAAGGATGATACAACCCCCTAGGTCCTTCGGCTCCTAACAGAAGGTGGCTACAACCACCTAGTTCTCAGGCTCCATCCTAAAGGAAGCTCCAACTCCCTGATTCTCTGGCTCTAGACGAAAGGAGGCTATAAGACCCTTCCCTTGCCTTGTCCTGTCACCCTGAAATGTAAATGTAGACCAAATGTGGTGGACTCTACCACTCTCAAAAAAAAATTTACAACTATGTCACTATCTATGTATCTGCCACTTCCATTGTAACTGATACTCAACTAGATCCTATCACATGGATCTTATACCAAAGACACCTCTCAACTAGATGTCCAAAAAACACATTCCTCAACCAAGCATGATACAGCATCACCACATACCATCACAAGATATGTCTCTCAACAATGTACCAACATGTAACATGCAACAACCTATAGGACAACCTGTACCATCAAGTGAATCAATCATGTACCATAACAAGTGCAGCAACTACGTAACAAAATAAGTGCATCAATCATATATAATAATAAGTGCATAAAATATGTACCAAAACAAGTGCATCAAGTTCATCAATCATGTACCAAAATTGTACCATACATTAACATGTACTATCAACCATGTACCAACCATGTACCTATACCGTATATCATACCATGTTCCAACCATGAAATGTATCTCGTATACCATATTAAGTATCAAACTTGTACTATACCATTTACCATAAGATATGTTGAACAAGTAATACCAAGATTTTATCTCTACCAAGTACCATCACCACTAAGAGATGTCTCATATGCATATACTACCATATGCCAAGTGTATATCTCAATAATGTATCAATATCAATAGTAGACCAATAAAAAAACAACCATACACCTTGTACAAATAAACCAAGAAGTGTACCAATAGTGTATCTCACCCAACATGTACCATATACCATGAAATTCCTCTAGTCATATCCCTCAAGCATGCTCCTCAATATCACAGAGATGTAGTCTCATAACACAATATGACAAGCCTCAAGTATTTTCCAATACCACAAATATCTGCCTCTAAAAATTAACCATAGAAACTATATACTAAGTACCAAAAGTGTCTCTCAAGCATATTAAAATTGTATCTCAACCATGTACCATCAAGGGCCTCCAAGACATACCTTAAGCATGTGCAATATCATACAATATTCAAGCCTCCAACAAATACATAAATGACATACCTTTTCTTATGAGAGCCTATAGAATGTTGACCTAGGAACTTGCTTCATACTTTAGGGACTTGGTACTAACATCCACTCAAGCGTTTCATGATTTTTTCAAATGTATTCTACCTATTCATGTACATCCCATGTATGTACGCTACGTTTTCTACCATCATCCCGCGTATGTATGCTACCTGTTATATTGTTAGCCCGTGTATGCCTAAGAAACTAGGGTTTTTCCAATTTTTGCAACTCTAATACTTTCATCCCTTCACACTTTTCACCACCTCAAATTCGATATGTCAGATTCAACCTCCAACAAATACATTATATTATATTTTCAAATAGAAATATAAACCATTACCAAATTACTAGACCATAACAATCACTAATCCATTCATTAAACCATAACAATTCACTAGATAGGTGTTCAATATAAGTGTATGTGAATGTACTAATGAATGACTCCATGAGGTGTATTTATACAAGTGATAGGTAACTTCCCTCCTTACTTTATGGATTCTAGGGTTTTCTTGTTCCAACAACTTTACCCCTTTATTATCCAACTTGTACCTAATTAGGGTTTTTTTTTGAACTCTTTTGGGCTTCCAACTTGACAAGACCATATCTCCTTAACCGTGAGGAAATATGTGATGTTCCACATATCACCAGAAATGGCATGATGAGTAATATCCATATATGAGTGTATTACCTTCATTTACTCAATCCTTCAATTCCATATTCCTCATTCAACATTTCTATCGGAATATGCTACCAGAATCCTTGAAATGTCTCTAACACAACTCACCATTACTCTCGACCATACAAATGATAATAAAATATCCAATGATATTGGCCACATCATGTGAACTTTCCAAGGGTTGAAATCAATATCTAAGGGTTTAAATCACTATCTATGGTTACTCTCCAAGGGTTGAAATCAATGACAACCAACTATCCAAACCATGTGTGCATCAATTTAAACCAACTATCCAAATATCTCCCCCTTTGGCATTGATGTCAACACCAACATTGATGGAAACACTTATACATGGAAAAAATCATTCTCAACATATATTTGTGACCATCACTCCTCATCAACATTTCTCATTCTCCCCCTTTTACATCAATGGAAAAGTGTATCTCTCTAGGTATATCTCTCCCTTTGGGGCTACTCCCCATTATTGAAGTCTCCTTGGGGCTACTCCCCATTTATGCACTACCTCTATCTCTCCATCATCATGAATTTATTTATCTCTCACACTTTGAGAAAGGATTAAATTCCCTAGTTGATATGTCTCCTCCTGATACTAAACATGCTTAAACCAATCATGGGAAAAATAATATCTCCCCTTGTGGGCATGTCTCCCATGTCTGCATGTTATTGATTTTCCTTTATGGATTCTCTCTCTCTAATGATTTTTTGTCTCTGTAAGATGTATATCTACCTGTGAAATGTTTTCTCTCTTCTAGTACTATTTATTGTCCATTGTTGACTCCTCATGTAATTCATTGACATATATATAAATCATTCAAAATTTGATTTCTCCATATACTTTACATGTTCACTTGCCCATACTGTCAAATGATTTCATTCTGATGATATAGCTTCTATTGACAATTTATGTTTCCCTGTTTTGATATGCCTTCCTTTAATCAACTGATTTCACTGATTCCAATTGAAAATACATTGTTATGCATCATTTCTAAACCATACTCTCTATACCTTCTACGCATCTCATGAATCCATCTTTGTCCATATGTCACAATCTATCCATAACTAGGATAATCAACTATCCATAATGCTAACCCATCTGTCATTGTACTATTCTAAATACTTCACTTGATCACATATCAAATGTGTCCACATAAATCCAAACTCTACATGTGTAGAACAACCTGTACTAAAGATATCTCTGGCTGAAAAATAAAATAAAAAAACTTCCTCCTGTGTAATTTACAACTGACACATGTGTGGGAACACTGCTTTCTCAATTGATCAATCTGTCATTTAGTACTTTTGTTATCTAAATACTCTAAAAATATGTATGCAAATACCTCATACTTATCGAAAGATGTTTCATTGATCTGTATTATCTACTGCATGAAATCCCCTTGTTCAACAAACATATTTACTGGGAGACTCCAAGATGGGTGGCTCAAAAAAATACTTGCTCTAATGTGGAGTAATCTTCCTCTTCATCTATAGACTTTTCATCTCTCTGAACTTTGAATTCTTCCTTTCTTCCTGTGAATTTATCTTGCACTACAATTCCTGAAAGTACAATCTCTTGAACATGTTCTTTATTCTCCTTCTCTTATTTTCTTTCTTGCACTACTGCAAATCCTATGATATTTGGGACATGTTCTTTATTCATGTATTCTCCTAGTTTTTCATTTCTTCTCCAAACCTTCCTATGTATGGCATCTTCCTATGTATTCTCCTAGTTTTTCATTTCTTCTCCAAACCTTCCTATGTATGGCATCTTCCTTTTTCCTTGTAGATTTGTCTTCATCTCATACTATTTCCAATCCTGAGAGTATATGATATTCCTTTATTTGTTCTTTTTTTCTTTTCCAAACCTTCTTATATATGATACCAATGTTCTATTTAATAGAAGTATCCATCATGATTCTGCAATCACAAGATATGTGTCCATAGTTATGGAACTTGTAACATTCAATTTCATGTGAGGCCACACAAGCATTTCTTGTTTGAAAATTTCTTTCATAAGCCCTGCAATATGCAACCTTATGTCCAAAGTTAGTAAAATAAATACAATGACCATAAAAGAAATTTATATACATGGGAGTGAATGGTCTTCTTTGTGGTGTAGTCCTTCTGAATTCCTGCCTTGGTTTATCATGATCATTATTTAGGCTTCTTTGTGGCTTGATTGTGGAGGATCTTCTTCTATAGTATTATTATCGAATATTTTTCACTTTTGGAATGTTCTTCTTTAGGGGATTGAATTCTTCCTTCTTTATTGAACCTTTAACAAATTCTCCATAAGTATTTGGCTTCTCTTCATTATTCCTTTCTGGAAACCTATGGGGCTTCTCTTCAACTGATTATGTGGATGTTTCTCTATATTCAACATGCATGCTCAGCTTGACGATTTCAAATCTTAGTGTGAAAACGTCTTCTTCAAGCTTCTCCACCTCTTCTTCTTTATTCATCATCTTGTTTCCCATGACTTCTTCTATTCATTTTGCTTCTTCAAGTTAGATATTGAATGTGATTATTTCATATTCATTTTTTCTTTCTTGTTGACTGAAATCTGCTTCAACTTGATTTAATTCGTTATTTCTTTCCTTGAGATGATCTGTTAGTATCTTCTCTCTCTTTTCTGATTCTTCCTTCTGTGTTGTCATTTTGGCTTCCAAATATTTCTTCTCATCCTCAAGAGTTTCTTCAATCCTTTTGAATTATTCTAGATGACCTTTTAGCATCATGACCATTTTCTTGGATTCTTTGGTGTTGAAGTTTTGTGGTTCTTTCATCTAATTTAGCTATTCCTGGAGTGACTTTTTTCCTTTTCTTTAAATCATTAGATATTCAATTGTACTGATCAATTCTTATTTGTAATCAACTTTTTCCTCTTTGTATTCTTCTTCTTCAGAATTTGTCTGACATGATGAACAACTTTATTCTTCTTCTTTACCTGTATCTTCTTTAGCAATATTTGATTATGTGATGGGAGAAGAATAGATATCATGTAGTTTATCCCAAAGTTCTTTAGCCGATGAACATTTTCCCACTTTGTCCTTTACTAAATCAGGTAATCCTTCCATTATGAAATCCATTGCTATTTTTTTATTCTTCTTCAATTCCTTCTTGGCTACAGTCTTAGGTTTCTTTGCACCATTATATCCTGTAACAAATGAATACCAAATATCATATCCATCTTCCTGCAAAAATGTTTTCATCCTTGCACTCCAATGCTCACACTTTAGACCACTCTGACCATCAAACATTGGTACTTCATTCTCAATAAGTTTCATGTATTCCATAATCTCCTTCTAGTGGGTAAATTGTTTCCTAAAGGAACCCACTATGATACCAATTGTTGAATTACTGAGAAAGGGGGTGAATCAGTAATGAGAAATTATTCCACTTTTAACCACAATATATATTCTTTATTTTTAGAAATAGTGTTTAACATTATATCATCAATGTATCATCTATGAATGCATCCAATAAATATATCATAAGCATGTAAACATAAGAATCATCACATCAACATCACATAAATAACACAACACACCAATATTTACGTTGAAACCCAAATGGGAGAAAACCATGAAATGTTTTCGTATATATATCAAGAACTCATTCATAGGAAGCACCAACTTCCTAGTTCTCTAGATACAATTGGAAGGAGGCTCCAACCTAAATGAAGCTACAAATCCCTAATTCTCTGGCTCCAACCAGAAGGAGGCTACAACCCCCTATTGGGATACTAAGCGGGGGGGGGGGTGAATCAATATTACCCTTTTTCAACAATTAGAAGTTGATTTTGTATTTTTTTAATTAGCACAATAGATCAACAATGGAATTTTTTGTAAAATCCATTATATAAATAAAATTAATATAAATTACAAGGATTTTTAAGAAGAATAGTGAAGGAAACCAATCCTTTTTAGAGCACCAACTCTAGGATACACAAATCCCCTTCTGTGGGGCACCAACCCTAGGAAGAACCAACTCCCTTATCTTTAGGGCACCAACCCTAGGAAGCACAAACTCCCTTATTTTTAGGGAACCAAACCTAGGAAGAACCAACTCCCTTATCTTTAGGGGACCAACCCCAGGGAGCACCAACTCCCATAAATTACACTTAGTGAAGGATATGAATCCTTCTGTGCTCCTCCCTTCCACTCTCACTTCATAAGAATCATCAGTTCTTCTTCTTGGACTCTACTTCTATTTTTATCTTTTGATATGGACTACAAAGACACTTCTTCTTCACCTTTATTCCTTTCTTATATAGTCACCTAACTGGTGTGCGCTATGAATCATTGTGTCCCTTTGTTTGGACCATCATGCCTCTTTATTTAGATTAACAAAAATAATGTTCATTTTTCTTCATTATTATTCAAACATTATCGTGAAGTATTTTAAAATTAGTTAGATTTATTTTCATAAATCGATCATTGATATGGATTGATTTCATTTTTAACTCGATTCTATGTCTCTAAAAATATTGCAGAAATCGAATCCTATAGAGGTGCTTCCTTCAAACCATTTACATGTGACCATATGCATAAAATCATTGGCTTATTAATTTAAGTGATGTTCCCATAAATTCACGGCTTATGTGTTTGTAGCATGTGACTAGGGCCTAGAACCTATTTCTCTGGACTTAGGCCTTTGGGTGTGTTTCTCTTTCATCCAATCTTCTGAAGTTTGACCTCTCACAAGGACTGATCTAATGGTTAGAATAATTCCTGGAACCAAATCAAGGGTCTATATTTGATCCTTACACTATCCTTCCACTTCTTTATCCAATGGTTGTGACTTAATTAATGGTTGTGACCACTATTTACTTTGGGACTTTGGGACTTCAGGGGTTTGGAGGTACGGGTAATTGTTGTTCCAATTTCCACCGTAGTTGGTCAATGTCGAAGTGGTCAACATGGGAGTTATTACATCATATTTCCACTTTGTTTTGATAGAAAGGTCATGTTATCATCTATAGGATCATAGATAAAAAATTAGCATTGAATTCGGCCTTCGGTGCTTCGAGTAGTTGTTGGTTTCCCCCGAAGGACAAACTCCTGGAGTGACATAACTTGCTGATGTCACTGCTAAATTTTCACTCACCGAGTGGCTTCCACATGTCACTTAGATTTGTGACTTATGTGTACCTAAAATTCCAACTGGAAATTGACACTTGTCACCATCTGATTGCACCAAGTTTCCTTGCTGATGTGGTATTTACTGACATGGATTTCCTGATGTGTCACATGTCCTCCTCCTAGATCTAACGGTCATAAGTTCATCTAAATCCTTGATCCAGTGACTCTAATCAGTTTTAGATCAATGGTCTAGATTCATTTAGGCCTTTGGGACTTTGGGTTATTCACTTTCCCACTTCCCAATTCTTCTGGAGTGAGATTCCATGAATAAACCTCGAGTAAGTTGACTTCATCTAACGATCCTTCTTTGACACAAAACGTTTAACACAATCCAACGGTCATTGGGAATTCATCTATTTAGGATCTCATGAATCCTTTATCCAACGATTGTGATCAATTCTAGATCAATGGTATAGATTCATTTCGACCTTCAAGACTTTGGTTTATTTTCTTTTCCCACTTCCCAATTCTCCTGGAGTGAGATTCCCTTAATAAACCTCGAGTAACTTGACTTCATCTAACGATCCTTCTTTGATGAAAAAAACTTAACACAATCCAACGATTGTTGGGATTTCGAATATTCAGGATCTTGGGCCTTTTTCTTTCCTTATCCTATCTTTCCAGTATGTTTTGATCGGATGATCAATATAACTCCTGAAATAAAATCCATTGGAATGTGTATTAGCACTTTTGGCTTTGATATCTTTTCATAAGTCTAGGAGATATGACCATGGGCTTAGGCACAAAGGAGCTTTTCTCTATTCATGACTTCAGGGCTTTGGGGTAGTGTAATCAATGCCAACCATAGATCTATTGATAGGTGACTATCGACAGTCGGTGTGGATTACAGAACCGAAACTTGTATGATCATTAAATCAACCCTTTCATTCACAATGGTTCCCCGTCATTGATCTTCCCTTACTGATTTTAGATGGTTAGGACTTAATCGGATGTTGATCCGAAGGTCCTCCTCTGTAACTCCCAAATGTTATGGTCCTATATTGTCCCAAAATATACATCAGTGGACAGGATTCTCCCTTGATATTTTTGTATTTTTACTATGGGGATTTCAATTATGATCGTGTTTCTGCAATGCGCTTTCCCTCATGATATTTTTGGTACATTCCTCTGCATGTTTTTCATAACAAATCATCATCACTACAATGTGCTTTCCATTCTGATATTTTTGGTTTTTTACTTGGATTCTAACTGATCGAGATCATTGATCTTTTGTGAATTCGATCCCGATGTTGTTTCTGCATTGCGTTGATCTCGTGAAATCTAATATGTTTCCTCTCCTGAGATTTAGATAGATTCTGATACATGTTGTTCATAACAACTAATAATCACATCATAATGACATCGACTGTTGACATCAATGACAACACATCAATGAAAATATGTCCAACAATATTCCCCTCTTTCATTGAGGGAAACACACTAACTTCATACACAAACTCCCACTATGATGATGCTTCTCTCCTCTGAAGTTACTCTCCCCCTTTATGGAAAAGGGTTTCTCCCCCTATGATTAACTTTTTTATGTCTATATGTTGTTGACCAAAATATGAGCTCGGGTAACCCCCCCTGCAATCATGCTCTACCTCCCATAACTGAATGATTCCCCATGTCAATCTTCTCTCTCTTCCTCTCACTGCTCTCCCCCTTTGTTTCTAAAAGGGTAGTTCTTCCTAACAAGGTCTCTCCCCATGTCATCTCTACAAGATTCCATGTATACCACTATATACAACATATTAACTTCTATTTAGGGTTTGTCCACTTATAACCACTTTGGTACCAATGCATGGTCATATCACATGACTTTACTTTAGAGAATACACAACCTGCATTGTTCATGGGTAGATGAAGACCTACAAAAAAACATGTCAGAACCTGCATAGAGTTATACCATCAAACCATGATGCTTTCGATGATCCTAGTTATCTATTAATTTTTGTGTGCCTCAATGCTCATAGGAGTATCAACATGAACAATTTTTAATTCCTCCCTAATTTCTCCTTCCCTTCTTTGTTTCTATTTTTTTTTTGTTTTTTTGAGAAGGAGTTTAAGTGGATCATTAAAACAAAATTGGAAAACTTCTGAGTTCATCATCACTCAATTCTTCTATTTTTTCTATTATTGAATATTCATCATCATCATCACTATTTTGTGCACCGAAAGCTTCTTTATCCTTGTTTTGAGAATTTTCCTTTTTTATTTTCCATTTGTTGGGTAATGGATAATATACTTGTATGACATTATCAAGTTCTGGAATTGTGTCATATTTTTCTTTGTGATTTTTCTTGTCTTGAGCTTGATCTACTTTATATGCATATATTTGATTATTATATTCCTTATTAGAAGTTTTACCTACCGATCTTCTATTATTAACTTCATCAATTTCAGATGTTGTATATTCATCATCTTTCTTTCTTGGTATTTCATATTTTCTTTTCCATGTCTTCTTATTTTGTTTGTTAGGGTTTCCTATATTTAAGGGTTTCATTGGTAATCTACATTCTCT
>ML825226.1:73480-118749 GCA_009831015.1 Picea engelmannii | reverse complement strand
AATGTGCAAAACAAATAGGTTCATTCTTACCTTCCAATAATGTTATTGTGTGTTTCATGTGAGCTTCACTATTTACCTGAATCTGATTTTATTTTCCTTTATAAGGAATCCACATGTGGGATCAATCAGTGGAAAAATAACCTTAAATTTTAGATGACCAATCCTTGTTCAACAACAAACCATAAATTTCTAGTATTTCAGCAACAAATATATCTATAGTTTGATGCACTTTAGGGTTGGATGCAAACCTAATTAAGACATATTACAATTCTCCTTTTACTTTAACATATGTTCTATCCAACTGTATGATCTATTGGATTACTGAGAGGTGGGTGAATTAGTAATGAGAAATTATTTCACTTTTAACCACAATATATATTATTTATCTTTACTAGTAGTGTTTACCAATATATCATCAATGTCTCATCTATGAACACATCCAATAAATATATCATAATCATGTAAACATAAGAAGCATCGCATTAATATCACATCAAGAACACAATACACCAATATTTGCGTGGAAACCCAAATGGGAGAAAAACACATAATGATTTCTTATATATATCAAGAATTCATTCATAGGAAGCACGGACTTCTCAATTCTCCAGCTACAACTCAAAGGAGGATCCAACCCCCTATTCTCAGGCTCCAACATAAAGGAAGATACAAATCCTTGATTCGCTAGCTCCAACCAAAAGGATGATACAACCCCCTAGGTCCTTCGGCTCCTAACAGAAGGTGGCTACAACCACCTAGTTCTCAGGCTCCATCCTAAAGGAAGCTCCAACTCCCTGATTCTCTGGCTCTAGACGAAAGGAGGCTATAAGACCCTTCCCTTGCCTTGTCCTGTCACCCTGAAATGTAAATGTAGACCAAATGTGGTGGACTCTACCACTCTCAAAAAAAAATTTACAACTATGTCACTATCTATGTATCTGCCACTTCCATTGTAACTGATACTCAACTAGATCCTATCACATGGATCTTATACCAAAGACACCTCTCAACTAGATGTCCAAAAAACACATTCCTCAACCAAGCATGATACAGCATCACCACATACCATCACAAGATATGTCTCTCAACAATGTACCAACATGTAACATGCAACAACCTATAGGACAACCTGTACCATCAAGTGAATCAATCATGTACCATAACAAGTGCAGCAACTACGTAACAAAATAAGTGCATCAATCATATATAATAATAAGTGCATAAAATATGTACCAAAACAAGTGCATCAAGTTCATCAATCATGTACCAAAATTGTACCATACATTAACATGTACTATCAACCATGTACCAACCATGTACCTATACCGTATATCATACCATGTTCCAACCATGAAATGTATCTCGTATACCATATTAAGTATCAAACTTGTACTATACCATTTACCATAAGATATGTTGAACAAGTAATACCAAGATTTTATCTCTACCAAGTACCATCACCACTAAGAGATGTCTCATATGCATATACTACCATATGCCAAGTGTATATCTCAATAATGTATCAATATCAATAGTAGACCAATAAAAAAACAACCATACACCTTGTACAAATAAACCAAGAAGTGTACCAATAGTGTATCTCACCCAACATGTACCATATACCATGAAATTCCTCTAGTCATATCCCTCAAGCATGCTCCTCAATATCACAGAGATGTAGTCTCATAACACAATATGACAAGCCTCAAGTATTTTCCAATACCACAAATATCTGCCTCTAAAAATTAACCATAGAAACTATATACTAAGTACCAAAAGTGTCTCTCAAGCATATTAAAATTGTATCTCAACCATGTACCATCAAGGGCCTCCAAGACATACCTTAAGCATGTGCAATATCATACAATATTCAAGCCTCCAACAAATACATAAATGACATACCTTTTCTTATGAGAGCCTATAGAATGTTGACCTAGGAACTTGCTTCATACTTTAGGGACTTGGTACTAACATCCACTCAAGCGTTTCATGATTTTTTCAAATGTATTCTACCTATTCATGTACATCCCATGTATGTACGCTACGTTTTCTACCATCATCCCGCGTATGTATGCTACCTGTTATATTGTTAGCCCGTGTATGCCTAAGAAACTAGGGTTTTTCCAATTTTTGCAACTCTAATACTTTCATCCCTTCACACTTTTCACCACCTCAAATTCGATATGTCAGATTCAACCTCCAACAAATACATTATATTATATTTTCAAATAGAAATATAAACCATTACCAAATTACTAGACCATAACAATCACTAATCCATTCATTAAACCATAACAATTCACTAGATAGGTGTTCAATATAAGTGTATGTGAATGTACTAATGAATGACTCCATGAGGTGTATTTATACAAGTGATAGGTAACTTCCCTCCTTACTTTATGGATTCTAGGGTTTTCTTGTTCCAACAACTTTACCCCTTTATTATCCAACTTGTACCTAATTAGGGTTTTTTTTTGAACTCTTTTGGGCTTCCAACTTGACAAGACCATATCTCCTTAACCGTGAGGAAATATGTGATGTTCCACATATCACCAGAAATGGCATGATGAGTAATATCCATATATGAGTGTATTACCTTCATTTACTCAATCCTTCAATTCCATATTCCTCATTCAACATTTCTATCGGAATATGCTACCAGAATCCTTGAAATGTCTCTAACACAACTCACCATTACTCTCGACCATACAAATGATAATAAAATATCCAATGATATTGGCCACATCATGTGAACTTTCCAAGGGTTGAAATCAATATCTAAGGGTTTAAATCACTATCTATGGTTACTCTCCAAGGGTTGAAATCAATGACAACCAACTATCCAAACCATGTGTGCATCAATTTAAACCAACTATCCAAATATCTCCCCCTTTGGCATTGATGTCAACACCAACATTGATGGAAACACTTATACATGGAAAAAATCATTCTCAACATATATTTGTGACCATCACTCCTCATCAACATTTCTCATTCTCCCCCTTTTACATCAATGGAAAAGTGTATCTCTCTAGGTATATCTCTCCCTTTGGGGCTACTCCCCATTATTGAAGTCTCCTTGGGGCTACTCCCCATTTATGCACTACCTCTATCTCTCCATCATCATGAATTTATTTATCTCTCACACTTTGAGAAAGGATTAAATTCCCTAGTTGATATGTCTCCTCCTGATACTAAACATGCTTAAACCAATCATGGGAAAAATAATATCTCCCCTTGTGGGCATGTCTCCCATGTCTGCATGTTATTGATTTTCCTTTATGGATTCTCTCTCTCTAATGATTTTTTGTCTCTGTAAGATGTATATCTACCTGTGAAATGTTTTCTCTCTTCTAGTACTATTTATTGTCCATTGTTGACTCCTCATGTAATTCATTGACATATATATAAATCATTCAAAATTTGATTTCTCCATATACTTTACATGTTCACTTGCCCATACTGTCAAATGATTTCATTCTGATGATATAGCTTCTATTGACAATTTATGTTTCCCTGTTTTGATATGCCTTCCTTTAATCAACTGATTTCACTGATTCCAATTGAAAATACATTGTTATGCATCATTTCTAAACCATACTCTCTATACCTTCTACGCATCTCATGAATCCATCTTTGTCCATATGTCACAATCTATCCATAACTAGGATAATCAACTATCCATAATGCTAACCCATCTGTCATTGTACTATTCTAAATACTTCACTTGATCACATATCAAATGTGTCCACATAAATCCAAACTCTACATGTGTAGAACAACCTGTACTAAAGATATCTCTGGCTGAAAAATAAAATAAAAAAACTTCCTCCTGTGTAATTTACAACTGACACATGTGTGGGAACACTGCTTTCTCAATTGATCAATCTGTCATTTAGTACTTTTGTTATCTAAATACTCTAAAAATATGTATGCAAATACCTCATACTTATCGAAAGATGTTTCATTGATCTGTATTATCTACTGCATGAAATCCCCTTGTTCAACAAACATATTTACTGGGAGACTCCAAGATGGGTGGCTCAAAAAAATACTTGCTCTAATGTGGAGTAATCTTCCTCTTCATCTATAGACTTTTCATCTCTCTGAACTTTGAATTCTTCCTTTCTTCCTGTGAATTTATCTTGCACTACAATTCCTGAAAGTACAATCTCTTGAACATGTTCTTTATTCTCCTTCTCTTATTTTCTTTCTTGCACTACTGCAAATCCTATGATATTTGGGACATGTTCTTTATTCATGTATTCTCCTAGTTTTTCATTTCTTCTCCAAACCTTCCTATGTATGGCATCTTCCTATGTATTCTCCTAGTTTTTCATTTCTTCTCCAAACCTTCCTATGTATGGCATCTTCCTTTTTCCTTGTAGATTTGTCTTCATCTCATACTATTTCCAATCCTGAGAGTATATGATATTCCTTTATTTGTTCTTTTTTTCTTTTCCAAACCTTCTTATATATGATACCAATGTTCTATTTAATAGAAGTATCCATCATGATTCTGCAATCACAAGATATGTGTCCATAGTTATGGAACTTGTAACATTCAATTTCATGTGAGGCCACACAAGCATTTCTTGTTTGAAAATTTCTTTCATAAGCCCTGCAATATGCAACCTTATGTCCAAAGTTAGTAAAATAAATACAATGACCATAAAAGAAATTTATATACATGGGAGTGAATGGTCTTCTTTGTGGTGTAGTCCTTCTGAATTCCTGCCTTGGTTTATCATGATCATTATTTAGGCTTCTTTGTGGCTTGATTGTGGAGGATCTTCTTCTATAGTATTATTATCGAATATTTTTCACTTTTGGAATGTTCTTCTTTAGGGGATTGAATTCTTCCTTCTTTATTGAACCTTTAACAAATTCTCCATAAGTATTTGGCTTCTCTTCATTATTCCTTTCTGGAAACCTATGGGGCTTCTCTTCAACTGATTATGTGGATGTTTCTCTATATTCAACATGCATGCTCAGCTTGACGATTTCAAATCTTAGTGTGAAAACGTCTTCTTCAAGCTTCTCCACCTCTTCTTCTTTATTCATCATCTTGTTTCCCATGACTTCTTCTATTCATTTTGCTTCTTCAAGTTAGATATTGAATGTGATTATTTCATATTCATTTTTTCTTTCTTGTTGACTGAAATCTGCTTCAACTTGATTTAATTCGTTATTTCTTTCCTTGAGATGATCTGTTAGTATCTTCTCTCTCTTTTCTGATTCTTCCTTCTGTGTTGTCATTTTGGCTTCCAAATATTTCTTCTCATCCTCAAGAGTTTCTTCAATCCTTTTGAATTATTCTAGATGACCTTTTAGCATCATGACCATTTTCTTGGATTCTTTGGTGTTGAAGTTTTGTGGTTCTTTCATCTAATTTAGCTATTCCTGGAGTGACTTTTTTCCTTTTCTTTAAATCATTAGATATTCAATTGTACTGATCAATTCTTATTTGTAATCAACTTTTTCCTCTTTGTATTCTTCTTCTTCAGAATTTGTCTGACATGATGAACAACTTTATTCTTCTTCTTTACCTGTATCTTCTTTAGCAATATTTGATTATGTGATGGGAGAAGAATAGATATCATGTAGTTTATCCCAAAGTTCTTTAGCCGATGAACATTTTCCCACTTTGTCCTTTACTAAATCAGGTAATCCTTCCATTATGAAATCCATTGCTATTTTTTTATTCTTCTTCAATTCCTTCTTGGCTACAGTCTTAGGTTTCTTTGCACCATTATATCCTGTAACAAATGAATACCAAATATCATATCCATCTTCCTGCAAAAATGTTTTCATCCTTGCACTCCAATGCTCACACTTTAGACCACTCTGACCATCAAACATTGGTACTTCATTCTCAATAAGTTTCATGTATTCCATAATCTCCTTCTAGTGGGTAAATTGTTTCCTAAAGGAACCCACTATGATACCAATTGTTGAATTACTGAGAAAGGGGGTGAATCAGTAATGAGAAATTATTCCACTTTTAACCACAATATATATTCTTTATTTTTAGAAATAGTGTTTAACATTATATCATCAATGTATCATCTATGAATGCATCCAATAAATATATCATAAGCATGTAAACATAAGAATCATCACATCAACATCACATAAATAACACAACACACCAATATTTACGTTGAAACCCAAATGGGAGAAAACCATGAAATGTTTTCGTATATATATCAAGAACTCATTCATAGGAAGCACCAACTTCCTAGTTCTCTAGATACAATTGGAAGGAGGCTCCAACCTAAATGAAGCTACAAATCCCTAATTCTCTGGCTCCAACCAGAAGGAGGCTACAACCCCCTATTGGGATACTAAGCGGGGGGGGGGGTGAATCAATATTACCCTTTTTCAACAATTAGAAGTTGATTTTGTATTTTTTTAATTAGCACAATAGATCAACAATGGAATTTTTTGTAAAATCCATTATATAAATAAAATTAATATAAATTACAAGGATTTTTAAGAAGAATAGTGAAGGAAACCAATCCTTTTTAGAGCACCAACTCTAGGATACACAAATCCCCTTCTGTGGGGCACCAACCCTAGGAAGAACCAACTCCCTTATCTTTAGGGCACCAACCCTAGGAAGCACAAACTCCCTTATTTTTAGGGAACCAAACCTAGGAAGAACCAACTCCCTTATCTTTAGGGGACCAACCCCAGGGAGCACCAACTCCCATAAATTACACTTAGTGAAGGATATGAATCCTTCTGTGCTCCTCCCTTCCACTCTCACTTCATAAGAATCATCAGTTCTTCTTCTTGGACTCTACTTCTATTTTTATCTTTTGATATGGACTACAAAGACACTTCTTCTTCACCTTTATTCCTTTCTTATATAGTCACCTAACTGGTGTGCGCTATGAATCATTGTGTCCCTTTGTTTGGACCATCATGCCTCTTTATTTAGATTAACAAAAATAATGTTCATTTTTCTTCATTATTATTCAAACATTATCGTGAAGTATTTTAAAATTAGTTAGATTTATTTTCATAAATCGATCATTGATATGGATTGATTTCATTTTTAACTCGATTCTATGTCTCTAAAAATATTGCAGAAATCGAATCCTATAGAGGTGCTTCCTTCAAACCATTTACATGTGACCATATGCATAAAATCATTGGCTTATTAATTTAAGTGATGTTCCCATAAATTCACGGCTTATGTGTTTGTAGCATGTGACTAGGGCCTAGAACCTATTTCTCTGGACTTAGGCCTTTGGGTGTGTTTCTCTTTCATCCAATCTTCTGAAGTTTGACCTCTCACAAGGACTGATCTAATGGTTAGAATAATTCCTGGAACCAAATCAAGGGTCTATATTTGATCCTTACACTATCCTTCCACTTCTTTATCCAATGGTTGTGACTTAATTAATGGTTGTGACCACTATTTACTTTGGGACTTTGGGACTTCAGGGGTTTGGAGGTACGGGTAATTGTTGTTCCAATTTCCACCGTAGTTGGTCAATGTCGAAGTGGTCAACATGGGAGTTATTACATCATATTTCCACTTTGTTTTGATAGAAAGGTCATGTTATCATCTATAGGATCATAGATAAAAAATTAGCATTGAATTCGGCCTTCGGTGCTTCGAGTAGTTGTTGGTTTCCCCCGAAGGACAAACTCCTGGAGTGACATAACTTGCTGATGTCACTGCTAAATTTTCACTCACCGAGTGGCTTCCACATGTCACTTAGATTTGTGACTTATGTGTACCTAAAATTCCAACTGGAAATTGACACTTGTCACCATCTGATTGCACCAAGTTTCCTTGCTGATGTGGTATTTACTGACATGGATTTCCTGATGTGTCACATGTCCTCCTCCTAGATCTAACGGTCATAAGTTCATCTAAATCCTTGATCCAGTGACTCTAATCAGTTTTAGATCAATGGTCTAGATTCATTTAGGCCTTTGGGACTTTGGGTTATTCACTTTCCCACTTCCCAATTCTTCTGGAGTGAGATTCCATGAATAAACCTCGAGTAAGTTGACTTCATCTAACGATCCTTCTTTGACACAAAACGTTTAACACAATCCAACGGTCATTGGGAATTCATCTATTTAGGATCTCATGAATCCTTTATCCAACGATTGTGATCAATTCTAGATCAATGGTATAGATTCATTTCGACCTTCAAGACTTTGGTTTATTTTCTTTTCCCACTTCCCAATTCTCCTGGAGTGAGATTCCCTTAATAAACCTCGAGTAACTTGACTTCATCTAACGATCCTTCTTTGATGAAAAAAACTTAACACAATCCAACGATTGTTGGGATTTCGAATATTCAGGATCTTGGGCCTTTTTCTTTCCTTATCCTATCTTTCCAGTATGTTTTGATCGGATGATCAATATAACTCCTGAAATAAAATCCATTGGAATGTGTATTAGCACTTTTGGCTTTGATATCTTTTCATAAGTCTAGGAGATATGACCATGGGCTTAGGCACAAAGGAGCTTTTCTCTATTCATGACTTCAGGGCTTTGGGGTAGTGTAATCAATGCCAACCATAGATCTATTGATAGGTGACTATCGACAGTCGGTGTGGATTACAGAACCGAAACTTGTATGATCATTAAATCAACCCTTTCATTCACAATGGTTCCCCGTCATTGATCTTCCCTTACTGATTTTAGATGGTTAGGACTTAATCGGATGTTGATCCGAAGGTCCTCCTCTGTAACTCCCAAATGTTATGGTCCTATATTGTCCCAAAATATACATCAGTGGACAGGATTCTCCCTTGATATTTTTGTATTTTTACTATGGGGATTTCAATTATGATCGTGTTTCTGCAATGCGCTTTCCCTCATGATATTTTTGGTACATTCCTCTGCATGTTTTTCATAACAAATCATCATCACTACAATGTGCTTTCCATTCTGATATTTTTGGTTTTTTACTTGGATTCTAACTGATCGAGATCATTGATCTTTTGTGAATTCGATCCCGATGTTGTTTCTGCATTGCGTTGATCTCGTGAAATCTAATATGTTTCCTCTCCTGAGATTTAGATAGATTCTGATACATGTTGTTCATAACAACTAATAATCACATCATAATGACATCGACTGTTGACATCAATGACAACACATCAATGAAAATATGTCCAACAATATTCCCCTCTTTCATTGAGGGAAACACACTAACTTCATACACAAACTCCCACTATGATGATGCTTCTCTCCTCTGAAGTTACTCTCCCCCTTTATGGAAAAGGGTTTCTCCCCCTATGATTAACTTTTTTATGTCTATATGTTGTTGACCAAAATATGAGCTCGGGTAACCCCCCCTGCAATCATGCTCTACCTCCCATAACTGAATGATTCCCCATGTCAATCTTCTCTCTCTTCCTCTCACTGCTCTCCCCCTTTGTTTCTAAAAGGGTAGTTCTTCCTAACAAGGTCTCTCCCCATGTCATCTCTACAAGATTCCATGTATACCACTATATACAACATATTAACTTCTATTTAGGGTTTGTCCACTTATAACCACTTTGGTACCAATGCATGGTCATATCACATGACTTTACTTTAGAGAATACACAACCTGCATTGTTCATGGGTAGATGAAGACCTACAAAAAAACATGTCAGAACCTGCATAGAGTTATACCATCAAACCATGATGCTTTCGATGATCCTAGTTATCTATTAATTTTTGTGTGCCTCAATGCTCATAGGAGTATCAACATGAACAATTTTTAATTCCTCCCTAATTTCTCCTTCCCTTCTTTGTTTCTATTTTTTTTTTGTTTTTTTGAGAAGGAGTTTAAGTGGATCATTAAAACAAAATTGGAAAACTTCTGAGTTCATCATCACTCAATTCTTCTATTTTTTCTATTATTGAATATTCATCATCATCATCACTATTTTGTGCACCGAAAGCTTCTTTATCCTTGTTTTGAGAATTTTCCTTTTTTATTTTCCATTTGTTGGGTAATGGATAATATACTTGTATGACATTATCAAGTTCTGGAATTGTGTCATATTTTTCTTTGTGATTTTTCTTGTCTTGAGCTTGATCTACTTTATATGCATATATTTGATTATTATATTCCTTATTAGAAGTTTTACCTACCGATCTTCTATTATTAACTTCATCAATTTCAGATGTTGTATATTCATCATCTTTCTTTCTTGGTATTTCATATTTTCTTTTCCATGTCTTCTTATTTTGTTTGTTAGGGTTTCCTATATTTAAGGGTTTCATTGGTAATCTACATTCTCTGTTTTTATGACCATAGTTGTTGCATTTTTTACATTCAATATTGAAGTTTTGCAAAGGAACAAATGAGTTGTAGTTTCTTTTCTCTGTATTGTACCTATTGTTCTTATATCTTTGGACATTTATATTATTGTATTGCCCATAATCTTTGCACTGTACTGCCTTATGAGAAAAATTATTGCAAGAGTAACAATATCCAATAAATAGATATTTATTAGGGGGATTCCTTCTGGTGATTGTATTATTCCTGTAATTTTTTACTTTAGTAGGGAATGTTGATTTTTGTTTATGTGGAACTGTTTTCAATGGTAGCATATTTTATTTATTATCTTCTCTTCTTAAGGATCCCTTTAGAGCATCTGCGTAACTAATTGGTATTTTGACAGATCCTTTTAATGCATAAGTTGAGTCTTGGGTGTATCCAAAACCAGTATTGGGTGTATCCCAAACCAGTCTTGTTGTTTGGTCACCTCTAACTACTAAGAATTTCATCCAAGATATCGAACTATTTCCAAATTTTGATCCATTCTTTTAATTCTTAAGTTCACTTTTTAGCAGCTTAATCTCATCTTCTAGTTTCTCACATACTTTTTTTTTATCACTAAGTTTTTTTAAATGACTTCTTCAATTTTATTAGCTTCCAGGAGCTTGGATTTTAAATCACTAATGATCTATTTTGATTCTTTGATAGTTCTTAATACATCTATTTCTTTTGATTGATGGGATTCTTTAAATTCTTGAAGTTGTTCCCTAAGTAGCTTGTTCTTATTTTTATACTTTCTTAGTTCCTCCATAGCACTAATCAGTTCTTCTTCTAGGTTCACTTATCCTTCAAATTAAGAATTTTCTTCATCATCTACATCATTATTTTGATTATTCATTCCCATAAATAGAAGCTCTGAATTCTCATCTTCACTCATGTCTGAAGAGCTGATGTCTTATTTAGAGTAGAAGTTTTTCTTTTTATTATAAAATTTCTTCTTGTATTGGTTTTTTTGGTTGTGAACTTCTTCATAATGTTTCTCCTTCTTGGGATAGGGACATTTGTTAGAAAAGTGTTCAATTATGTCACAATTAAAACATTTGAAGGGTAACTTTCCTTTATATTTTCTAGATCCTTTCTGAAGTTTATTTATAAATTTGGCCTCATGTACATCAGATATGTCTTACTGATATTCATGAGACATATGTTCATGTTTCTTTTTTTCTTTAGATGCTTTAAAGGTTGTTTCATCTTTTGATTGTTTATCATTCCATGTTCTCTTTTCATATGTTGTCAAAATTCCATGAAGATGATAAACTATGAGTGTGTCAATATTATGCCTATCTTCAATTGTAGAAATCTTGGCATCATCTATCATAGGTAATGACCTTATTATCTTTTTCACAATAAGTTTATCTATAAGTTCTTCTCCTACTGCTCTAATTGAATTAACTACTTCATTTATGCTATCAAATTATTCATCAATGTTCTCTTCTTCCTTCATTTTCATATTTTCAAACTGAGTTCTATAGGTCTATAGTTTGGCTTCCCTGACTTTGTTATCTCCTTCATATACAACCTCCAATTTGTCCCAGATTTATTTGGATGACTTACAATGCATAACCTTCACACATATAGAATTTGTCAACCCTCCTACAATTGCATTAATTTCTCTTGAGTTGTCATTGAATATTTTCTTTCCTGCAACATCTTTGGGTGGAGTAGTTGGTGCAGTGTAACTATCTACAACAAATTTCCAGATATCAAAACCAAGAGCCAACATGAATTTTTCAATTCTTATTTTCCATACAGCATAGCCACCTCCATTGAACAATGGTGCTTTGTTGTTAGGAATTCCATCTTGTTGATCCATCTTCAAGATCTACCTTCCAGTTGTTTATACTGTGCTGAAGGCACCTTCTCTGATACCAATTGTTGGAATACTGATAGGGGGGTGGTGAATCAATATTACCCTTTTTAAAAAATTAGTAGTTACTTTTATATTTTGTTAATTACCATAATAGATCAACAATGGACTTGTTTGTAAAATCAGTTATATAAATATAATTAATAGGAATTACAAGGCCTTTTATGAAGAATAGTGAAGGACACCAATCCTTTTTAGAGCACCAACTCTAGGAGACACAAATCCCCTTCTTCAGGGAACCAACCCTAGGAAGCACCAACTCCCTTGTCTTTAGTGCACCAACCCTAGGAAGCACCAACTCCCTTATTTTTGGGGAACCAATCCTAGGAAGAAAAAACTCCCTTATCTTTAGAACCAACTCCCTTAAATTACACTTACTTAGTAACGGATATGAATCCTTTTGTGCTCCTCCCGTCCACCCTCACTTCATAAGACTCACCAGTTCTTCTTGGAATCTGTTGTTGTTTTATCTTCTGATATGGACTATAAAGACGCGTCTTCTTCATTGTTCCTCCTTGATTATACAGTCACCCAACTGGTGTGAGCTATGAATCATTGTGTCCTTTTGTTTGGACCATCACAACTCTTTATTTAGATTAACAAAAATAATTTTTTTTTTCATTCATTATTATTCAAACATTATCGTTAAGGATTTTCAAATTAGTTAGAGTATTTTTCACAAATTGATAATTGATGTGGATCGATTTCATTTTTAACTTGATTCCATGTCTCTGCAAATATTGCAGAAATTGAATTCTGCACAGGTGCTTCCTTCAAACCATTTACAAGTGACCATATGCACAAAACCACGGGATTATTAATTTAAGTGATGTTCCCAATGCTTCATGGCTTATGTGTTTGTATCCCATGATCGGGGGCTAGAACCTAGTCCTCTGAACTTCATCCTTCGAGAGTTTTTCTCTTTCATCCAGTCTTCTAAAGTTTGACCTCACACAAGGATTGATCTAATGGTTAGCATGATTCCCAGAACCAAATCAACGATCTAGCTTTGATCCTTACATTATCCTTCCACTACTTTATCCTTCAACAATTACTTAATCAAAGGTTGATATGGATGCCCACTATTTACTTCAGGAATTCGGGACTTCGGGGGTTCAGAGGTCTAGGTAATTTTTGTTCCAATTTCCACGGGAATTTTTCAGCATCAAAGTGGTCAACATGCGAGTTATTACATCATATTTCCACTACGTTTTGATCTAACGGTCATCTAAGAATCTAGAGGATCTTATATCAACAGTTATCATTGACTTCGTCCTTCGATGCTTTGGGTAGTTGTTGGTTTCCCCTGAAGGAAAACTCTCGGAGTGACGTAACTTATTGATTTCACTATTGACATGGCATTGGTTGAGTGGCTTCCACATGTCACTTAGATTTGTGACTTACGTGTACCTAAAATGCCAACTAGACCTTGACACTTGTCACCATTTTATTGCACCATGTTTCCTTGTTGACATGATCTTTACTGACGTGGATTGCTTGATGTGTCACATGTCCTCCTCTTGTATCTAACAGTCGTAGTTTCATTTGAATCCTTGATCCAATGAATATGATCAGTTATAGATCAATGGTATAGATTAATTTCGGCCTTCGAGACTTTGGGTTATTTTCTTTTCCCACTTCCCAATTCTCCTGAAGTGAGATTCCCCGAATAAACCTCGATTAACTTGACTTCATCTAACAATCATTCTTTGATGCGAAAATTTTAACATGATCCAACAGTCGTAGTCAATTCGGTTATTCAGGATCTCATGAATCCTTGATCCATTGACTGTGATCAGCTCTAGATCAATGGTCTAGATTCATTTCATCCTTTGGGACTTTGGGTTATTTTCTTTTCCCACTTCCCAATTCTCCTAGAGTAAGATTCCTCGAATAAACCTCGAGTAACTTGAATTCATCTAACGATCCTTCTTTGACGCAAAAAGATTAACATGATCCAATGATTTTCTGGATTTTGACTATTCGGGATCTTGGGCCTTTGGAATTTCTTATCCTATCCTTCCATTTTATTTTTATTGGACGGTCAATATAAATATTGAAATAAATTCCATCAGAGTCTGTATTAGCACTTTCTGCTTTGATATCTTTTCATAAGTTTAGGAGCTATGACCATGGTCTTAGGCACAAAGGAGCTCCTCTCTTCGGGTATTCATCTATTCGTGACTCTGGGGCTCTAGGGTTCTGAGGTAGTGGAACCGATGCCAACCATAGATCTATTGGCAGGTGACGATCAACGATCGATGTGGATTACATAACCGAAAATTGCTTGATTGTTAAGTCAACCCATGCATCGACAATGGGTCCCCACCATTGATCTTCCCTTACTGAGATCTAACGGTCATGACTTAATCGAATTTTGATCTGAAGGTCCTCCTCTGTAACTCCTAGATCTGATGGTCCTGGTTTGTCCCGAAATATACATCAGTGGAAAAGATTCTCCCTCGATTCTTTTGTAGTTTTACCATGGGGATTTCAATCATGATCGTGTATCTGCAATGCGCTTTCCCTTCTAATATTTTTGGTATATTCCTCTACATGTTGTTCATAAAAAATCATCATCACTACAATGTGTTTTCTCTTATGAGATTTTTGGTTTTGTACTTGGATTCTAACTGATCGAGATCATTGGTCTATTTGGAATTTGATATTGATGGTGTTTGTGCATTACACTGATCTCCTGAAATATAATACACTACCTCTCCTGAGATTCAGGTAGATTCTTCTGCATGCTTTTCATAAAAAATCACCATCACATCATAGTGACATCGATTGTTGACATCAATGACAATATGTCCAACACCCCCTAAGTTCTCTGGCTCCAACTAGAAGGTGGCTACAACCACCTAGTTCTCATGCTCCAACCTGAAAGAAGCTCCAACTCCTTGATTCGTTGGCTCCAACCAAAAGGAGGTGACAAGCACCTTTCCTTTCCTTTTCATGTCACCCTGAAATATAAATTAAGACCAACTTTCACAGACTCTTCCATTGTTACAAACTATGTCACAAATATTTCACTATCTCTATCTCTTTCATGGCCACTATCACTGATACTCACCCAGATCCTCTCACATGGATCATATACCAAAGACACATGTCAACTAGATTTCAAACAAACACATGCCTCAACCAAACATGATCCAACATCACCACATACCATCAAAAGATATGTGTCTCAACCATGTACCATAACAAGTGCATCAACTATGTATCAAAACAAGTGCATCAATCATGTATAATAACAAGTACATCAAATATGTACCAAAACAAGTGCATCAATCATATATAATAACAAGTTTGGAAATCATGTACCAAACATGTACCATACATCAACCTGTACAATTGAGCATGTACCAACCATGTAGATGTACCATATACCATACCATGTGTCAACCATGCAAATCAAGAATGTACATAAACCATGCACATCAATACCTATACCTTATACCATACCATGTGCGAACCATGAAATGTATCTCATATACCATATCAAGCATCAAACATGTACTATACCATTTATCATAAGATATATTGAACAAGTAATACCAAGAGTGGATCTCAACCAAGTACCATCACCACTAAGATATGTATCCTATGCATGTACTACCATATGCCAAGTGTATATCTCAATAATGTATCAATATAAATGGTAGAAACCTAACACGATAACCATACACCTTGCACCAATAAACCAAGAAGTGTACCAACAATGTGTCTCACCCAACATGTACCATATACCATGAAATTCCTCTACTAATATGCCTCAAGCATGTTCCTCAATATCACAAATATGTATTCTCATAAAAAAATATGCCAAGCCTCAAGTATATCCCAATACCACAAATATTTTCCTCTAACAATGAACCATAACAACCATATACTAAGTACCAAGAGTGTGTCTCAATCATATAACAATATTACCTCAACCATGTACCATCAAGGGTCTCCAAGACATACCTTAAGCATGTGCCACATCACCCAATATTCAAGCCTCAAACAAATACATAAATGACATAACTTTACTCATGAGAACCTATAGAATGATGACCGGGGAACTTGCTTTAGACTTCAGGGACCTATTACTAAAATCCACTCAATTTTTTCATGAGTTTTTCAAATGTATAGTACCTATTCATGTACAACCCGTGTACGTATGCTACTTGTTCTACTTTCAACCTGTGTATGTTGTTAGGACCCTACAATGTACCTTTTTTCTCACACCTTTTGCAACAATTACACCCTTTTTCCACTCACATTTAAACTTATATTATCACCTTACCCTATCTCTCCAAAGGTATACAATGTCTCTTCTCTTTACTATATGTTTAATCTGTTTTGCATATAATTTTACATTACTCTCGTACTTAACCGTTGATCAGAAATATATAAGTGTTGAAACAGTTCAAACTCCAGATTAGCATTGAGGCCTTTTGCTGAAATAGTTAAAGCATGCAAACCATGTAGTCGCTACACTCTCTGTGGTCTACGATGCTGAAACAAAAACTCACACAGAAGAAGTTGTTACACTCTGCGTGGTCTACGATGCTGAAACAACAACTCACACAAGAAGAAGCTTCTCCACTCTCTGTGGTTTACGATGCCGAAACAACAACCCACACAAAAGTTGTTACACTCTCCGTGGTCTACAATTGCTGAAACAACAACACAAAGCTGTTACATTGACCACAACAACCACACCTTGAGCCAGAATTAACCACCGCTGCTGCGTGAGACCATATTGCTGAAACAATCAAAACGCAAATCCTGTTGCTGAAACAACCCATGATTTGCGATGCTGAAACAACATACAACAGTAAATAAGATAAATATAGAATTTGTTACTCTAGCCGCAACAACAACACCTCACTCAACACATTTTCAACTATTGTAATAGCATTATGTTATGGGAGACCAGGATATCCTATTCCAGTAAAGATTTGAACTGACTAAGAATAGGATTTAGATGCGCACATGTAATTTGATGATCAAAATTGTATCAAGGGGATTCTCCTCTTTAAATAAGAGGAAATCACCATTAGAGTGGACTTTCTTCTTAACTAAGAAAGGATTTACAGAGAGGGACGTGTTTTACTTCAGATTGTAATGTAGCACAGTTGACAGATGAATAAAATATTGTTCTGATCATTTCTCTCTAGTTCCTTTCGTTTTAGGGGAATCTTGTGAGAAGGGAGGGCCCACCTTCTTCACAAGATTGACCCATTAGCTTTGTAGTGTGTTAGTGTTATTTATGTTCATGCCTTGATTAAATTATGTTATGCTGAAACACTACTTTACTGAATTTTGTTTTGTTGAAACACTACTTTACTGAACTCTGTCTCGTTGAAACTCTGTTTTACTGGTTGTTACATTATTTTCATACAATTCATGCTTGGGTAACCGATAATAATTTTAGTTAGAAATCATGTTTGGTGAATTTATGAAAGCGTGATAATCAGGGACATGTGCTGAAGATTCCTTCTTGGGGAATAGGGTTATGTTCTCTGTTAGGAGATAGTTAGTCTTCAATGTGTGTCAATTATTTCAATTAGCAATGAGTTCATGAAAGTGTGATAATCAGAAACAGGTGTTGAAGATTCCTTCTTGGGGAATAGGGTCTTGTTCTCTGTTAGGAGATAGTTAGTCTTCAATGTGTGTCAATCATTTTAGTTAGCAATGAGTTCATGAAAGTGTGATGATCGAAAACAGGTGCTCAAGATTCCTGCTTGGGGAATAGGGTCCTGTTCTCTGTTACAAGATAGTTGGTCTTTCCTTTTGCAGTGGTTTGAAGGATTTCTTTCCTAGGTTGTTATTCCTTAATGTAATCCATGATTCTTTGGATAATCATTTCTTTAAACTTTGAACTCTGCAATAGGTAGGTTGCTTTCCTGTAATTCAAGTTAGAACTTCAGTTTGTTCAAGGTAAAGTGTGATTAATGTGTTCTTACTACAACTTTAGGTTGCTTTTGAGATTGAGCATATATAGTGTGTGATTACCTTTGAAATAACCAGACTTCCCTGGGTTGACAATTTATGTAGCACTTGATTGTTTAATTAAATAAGCAATTATAGTGACCAACATTTTGGCGTCGTTGTCGGGGAAGGTAATTATAGATTTCAAAAGAACTTATGATTTTTCAGATACAAAGATTGCATGAGAGGATGCGGAGACCCCAAAGACACTGACCCTATAGGTGGCAGGGGAAGAGGAAGAGGAGGAAGAAAAACTTATATTGACGAGATTATATCAAAGTTTGAATTTGTTGCTCAACGACCAAACTCTCGGAAACCTAAGTCCCAACCTTCATTTCAAGAAAACTTCGAGACGGGGAAAGAGGTTTGGAGTTCTGAGACAGTTGAGAAACCAACAGGAAACATTGAGGACGGAGAAAGTGTAGGAGGGGAGAAAACAGAAGAAAACATGGATGAGTACAATGAAGAATTGCATCATGAAGAACAGGCAGGTCCTGAAAGAGAGGTAAATGATGAAAACTCCTTTTCCACATTAGGATTTCCTATTGGTGATCTTCCTAGAGGGGTATCCCCCATGAAGAACATTCCACTCTCAACACTACCTAACTTTCATGGTTTGTCTTCAGAGGATCCTAATGAATTCCTTTTTGAGTTTGACATATTATGCAGAAGTTATGATTACATCTCCAATGCTCAAAAATTAAAGCTATTTCGAGCAACATTGAAAGGAAATGCACTAAGATGGTTCATGAGCCTTGGATTCCATGTAATCACAACATGGGACCAAATGAAATAGAAATTCCTGCATAAATACCAGGACTATTGTCGAACAAGAGAAAAAAGGGAAAAACTATTTAAGATGATACAGAAGGAGGATAAAAATTTGGAGGACTTTGTAGAGAGGCTACAGTATAATCTACAAAGATCCAATCACCATGATGTAAGTAAGGATATTCTTAAAACAATATTATTAAAAGGATTAAGGGATGACTGTCTAGATATGTTGAATATGCTTGGAAAAGGGGACATATCTAAAGAATCATACGATGAAATTGTTAACCTATGTAAAAGATGTTCTAGAGGAGCTTCAAGGAATAGATCAAATAGCAGGGATACCACATTCTCAAGAGTTCAAAAATTAGCCAGTGGGGGAGAAACAAGAGCCAAAATAGGCAATTTACTTGAAGGTTTTAAAACTGAAATGTTAAGCTCTTTCGCCTCACAAATTGATACCCTGTAGATTCAAAAGAAGCAAGCTGAAGTAGAAGCAGCTCTGTCCATCTTTTGTTCTAAATGCAGAGACAAGAACCCACGAAGGGAATGCCCATTGGACAAAAAGCCAATCTACACCATCTGTGATAAAGATCATGAAACTCAACGATGTCCTTCTTTACCAAGGATCAAGGCAGCATTACAACCAACTGATGAAGAAGCTGAAGTTGTCTATTTGTTGACACAGAGAAGGCAATGGAAACCGCGGGGACAAGGTATGAATCCTAACATGCCATTTACATCTTCTAATCGTTGGAATAACTATCCTTCTTTTAATCAAATGGATTACCCTCCGTATAATCAAATGCAATACCTAAATCAAATGAATTACCCACCCATGCAACAATCTAACCCACCCTTTATTGATGCATCAATGTGGACTCCTTGGCCTCCACAACAACAACAACCGTATCAGAACCAATGGAATCCAAATTGGAGAGCACAACAACCCACCTTCCCAAATCAATTACCTCAATCACAATTTCTACAACCACTCTCCTTACCATCAGGTACCCCACCAAACAATCAAATAATGAGGCCCCAGCTACCTGTACAACCTAACCCCAACCCCAATAATAAAGTTGTGCAGTGCATTGATATTCATAACCAACCTACATTTTCTCTTCTCCCTGCGCAATGCAACGATATTCATTTATGATCAGGGAGAATAGTAGAACCTATCATAGCTGATGTTACCTCTTCTGATAAAGAGGAAACAAAAGAGCATGATGTAACTGAAGAGGTACAATCATCCTCTAACACTGCTGCTAAAACAACAAAACCACCATTTCCTGAGCATTTAGCTTTGACTAAAATGCCTGAGCCATCGGCTTTCAATCTTCTGGGGGAATTACAAAATATTTATGTCAAAATCCCTCTATTACAAGCACTCCGAGATGTACCAATTTATGCCAGGACTATGCGAGACATTTGTGTTAAGAAACCTGGTAGGAAAATTAAGGATCCCCTCACAGTCCATGTCATGGGTGACTTGTCTGCACTAATGTCAGGTAAAGTCCCCCCGGTTAAATATGGTGATCCCAGCCACCCTACCATCTCAGTACAAATTGGAAAAACGATAAGCTCTCGAGTCATGGTAGACTTAGGTGCCACTATCAATATTATGACTCTGGAAACCTCACAATTGTTACAACTACAGAATGAAATCAGAGATACCCCAACTATCCTAGAATTAGCTGACTGCTCTACAATCAAACTGGAGGGAGTCATTGAAGACCTAATTATCTCAGTGGAATCATGGAATTATCTAGCTGACTTTGTGGTATTACAACCTAAAACAAAGTTGTGGGGCCACCCTCTAATTTTGGGCAGGCCTTGGTTAGCCACAACAAACGCTTTTATGAGCTATAGATCAAGATCAATGACAATTTCCAACGATTACGAAGCCAAACAGCTTACCCTCTACCCTCACGCTAGACCCTTGATTAATAATGATAATTCTGTATGGGTAGAATTTGATGATCAACTCACTCAACCCATCTTGACTATCAGACAAGCCTTAAGCCTTAAATATGCCATTAAGGATGAAGTAATTAATAATTTTATTTATGAACCCTCCTCTGTGACTCTAGAAACTCATAACCAACTAGCTACAATGTTGGAGTCAGATAATTAGGAAAACCTTAATTCTGAAAACCCACCTCAAACATCTTCCACCATCTCTTCTAAAAGCATACCAGTAGAAATTGAACCTGGCAAAACACTGAACATAAACCCTGACCTGACAGATGCTGAAACACAACAATTAATGAAGTTACTTCTTGAACATAAAGAAGCATTCACATGGGATTATACAGATATGAAAGGAATCTCTCCCGAATTATGTACTCATCGTATATATATCAAGGAAGATTGTTGACCAATCTGCCAATCTCAATGACGAATGAACCCTAATTTAAGAGAAATCCTTAAAGAAGAACTTCAAAAATTGTTGAACGCAGGGTTTATATATCCTATATCAGACAGTGAATGGGTTTCCCCATTGGTAATAGTTCCTAATAAAAAAGGAAAATGGAGAGTATGTGTGGACTATAGAGCCTTAAATAAAGCTACTCAAAAAGATCACTTTCCATTACCATTCATTGATCAGGTGTTAGACAGTTTGTTAGGGAAGAAATTTTTCTCCTTTTTAGATGGTTTCAGTGGGTATAATCAGATCAAAATTGCACCTCAGGACCAAGACAAAACCACTTTTACCAGCCCTTGGGGAACTTTTTCTTATAGAGTTCTCCCATTTGGACTATGTAATGCCCCAGCAACCTTTCAAAGAGCAGTTATAGGAATCTTTTCTGATATGCTTAATGACTCTATGGAAATTTTTATGGATGATTTTACCCCTTATGGTGTTTCTTTTCAGGAAGCACTACAAAACCTTGAGAAAGTACTTAAACAATGTATACAAGCCCACCTCTCCTTAAGTACAGAAAAATGTCATATGATGATGAGTGAAGGAATAGTGCTTGGACATTTTATTTCATCTCAAGGAATTCAGGTAGATCCATCCAAGATACAAGTCATTAAAGATCTTCCTACTCCAAAAACCCAAACAGAGGTAAGAAGTTTTCTAGGACATGCTGGATACTACAGAAGATTTATCAAAAAAAATTCCAAAATAGCTTCTCCCCTGTTTGTGTTACTGATGAAAAATGTTGAATTCAAATGGACTAATTCTTGCCAGGAAGCATTTAATACACTTAAACATCAGTTATCTACAGCTCCTATTCTTAGAGGAGCTAATTGGACACTTCCCTTTCATATATCCTCTGATGCTTCAAATACTGCAATAGGAGTTGTCTTGGGACAAGAAGAAAATCATCCCCCTTATGCTATTTACTTCATTAGCAAGAATATGACTCCTGCTGAACTTAACTATACAGTTACCGAAAAGGAATTCTTAGTAGTTATCTATGCTATTAATAAATTTCGACATTACATCACTGGATACTCTACTTTTGTCCATACTGATCACTCAACTATAAAATATCTAATGAACAAACCTATCACAAATTCTAGAGTCACCAAATGGTTACTATTATTACAAGAATTTGATATAACAATTGTAGATAGACCAGGAAAAGAAAATGAATTTGTTGATTTCCTTTCTCGGTTAACACCTGATGATGATACCCTAGTAGATGATTCTTTTCCTAATGAATATCTATTTGTAGTATATTCTCACTCACCTTGGTATGAAGACATCACTAACTACTTGGTTGCAGGGAAGTTACCACCACACCTATCCCACCGGGAGAAAAGAAGAATCATTCAACAAAGTGCTCGGTATAGTTGGATAAGTGGGTGTCTTTTCCATACAGGACTTGATCAAGAAATCCGAAGGTGCATTAGAGAAGATGAGGTTTATGATATACTAAAAGCTTGTCATGATGGCCCTTGTGGAGGGCATTTTGTTGATAAAAGAACAACACATAAAATTCTCAGGATGGGGTATTATTGGCCCTCACTCTTTAAAGATGCAAAGAAATATGTCTGGACCTGTGATAGCTGTCAAAAAATGGGCCAACCTAATCATAGAGATGAAATTCCATTAAACCCCCAGATAGTACTTGAACCATTCGAAAGATGGGCCTTAGACTTTGTAGGACCCATTAACCCCCCATCCAATCAAAAAGTTTACATAGTGGTATGCACAGACTATATGACTAAATGGGTGGAAGCTAAAGCACTCCATAGAGAAACTGAAGAAGCAGTTCTAGATTTCCTATTTGAAGACATCTTCATCAGATCTGAAGTGCCGAGAGAATTAGTTACAGATGGAGGACCTCCTTTAACTTCTCATGGTTTTAAAGCCACCCTTCAAAAATATCATATTCAGCATAGAATGACTACAGCATACCACCCCCAAGAAAATGGACAAGTGGAAAGCACAAATAAAGTAATAGAAGTCATTCTCACAAAAACAGTGAAGGAAAACAGAAAGGATTGGTCTCACAGACTCCCTGAAGCATTATGGGCCTACATAACTACCTGGAGAAATACTACAGGATTCTCTCCCTATGAATTAGTTTATGGAAAAAGTGTTGTCTTTCCTGTGGAATTTGAAATCAAAACCTTAAGGATTGCTTTAGTTGTCAACCTTGATTTGACCGATCAACAGACAGCCAGGTTGCAGCAGCTTAATGAATTGGATGAAAAAAGACTAGATGCCATTTATCAGAAAACTATGATTCAACAACAAAGATCAAAATGGCATGACAAAACTATCAAGCATAAGCAGTTCCAAAAAGGTAATTGGGCCCTACTGTATGACTCTCGGTTCAAATAATTTCAAGGGAAACTACATACAAGATGGTTTGGACCTTACGAAGTAGACACTATTTTCCCCAATGGAATAGCAAGGCTCCTCACAATCAATGACTCTAAAACACCGTTACTTGTAAATGGTCATCGACTCCGTCTATACCAATGCCCTATTTCCAAAGAATATTTTAAGGTCACATGTGTGGCAGACTCTCATCACCTCTTTTTAGAGGGGGCTCCTACCCCTCATTGCAATTAATTCTTTTTAATTTAATTTCTTTAGTATTAGATTAGATTTCGTTTACTAATAATCCCTGTCAGGAAATAGCATGTTACAATTGATTTTTGCAGATTCTCGATCAAAGAAAAGGCCTACTAAGAAGGGGCGATCTTACTTCAAGAAGAGCCAAGCTTCCCCATTGCTGAAACACCACTGTTCAACAATTTTCTACATTTTCCCATTGTTGAAACACCACTGTTCAGCAATTTTCCACATCTTCCCCATTGCTGAAACACCACTATTCAACAATTTTCTACATTTACCCATTGTTGAAACACCATTGTTCAACAATTTTCCACATCTTCCCCATTGCTGAAACACCACTGTTCAACAATTTTCCACATTTTCCCCATTGTTGAAACACCATTGATCAACAATTTTCTACATTTTCCCATTGCTGAAACACCACTGTTCAGCAATTTTTCACATTTTCCTCATTGTCGAAACACCACTGTTCCGCAATTTCCCACATTTTCCCCATTGTTGAAACACCACTCTTCAGAAAATTTCTACATTTTCCTCATCACTGAAACACCACTGTCCAACAATTTCCCCATGTTTCCACACTATTGAAACACCACTGCCTCATCAATATTCTGCAACATCACTCTTCAGTGAACATTCCTCTATTCTTTCCCCGTTGCTGAAACACCAACTTTTCAACATTCTCTATCAATAAGATTTTGCGCTCTTAGACTACATTTTGTCCTTCCAAATCCTTGATACAATTCCTCTAACAAATCAAAGGTCTATGCCACGGCTACTGCAGAAGTATTATGGATAGGCACTATATTTTGTTTGAAGTACGAATCAAAAGGTAAAGATGAGGTATGTAAATTTTATATGTAAACACAATTGAACTATATTTAATGAGAAGATCCCAACTCATAATTACCACTCATGTAAAATCATTATGTCATCCGTACTTGAATGGGGGGGGGAAATATCGAAATCCTATACCATCATTTCACATGAATCCAACACCTTCATTCTTTTTCTTCACCATCCTTTCATTTGTTTCACTACCATTTGCATGCCTTCACCCGAAAAACTCACTCTGAACAGAAGCAGTTACTCGACTCTTTGTCGGTGCATTTTACTGAGTGGTTAGCTATGGGAGGCCCTGTTATATGGCACGAACCCACCACGACAGCCCTGTTAGAACTATATCTAGAATTTTATCAAATTTTTCTGCAGGTAGGATGGCTCGGTTATTTTCAGAGGCTCCAAGGATTTGAGCAACAACGGGTTCTTCAATTCGCTCAAAATATTCAGGAAGATCATTCCATTGTTCAAGGGGTTCAGATCCCAGTTATAGAGGAGGATATAGCGCAGGTTTCGGGTCTCCCTACCAATGGAATTCACTGGTTCAGCTGCAAACATATCATTCTTAATGCCCAACAAGATTTCTTCTTGCCAGGGGAACAAATTGAACCTAAAGGCCGGGGTGTCTGACTAAGCTCGTTGTCGCCTCCATGGACAAAAGTTGCAAAATTTGTCAAACACTACCTTACCTGCGAAGGTCGATACCAGGTAGTCTACCAGTATGATATTTTCCTATTGTCTCATTTACGACATGCTACATAGATAAACATCCCTTATTATCTGCTCGGATGTCCTAAAAATATGTCGCACTACTGTAAAAAGGATAAAAATATCGCCCTTTCCCTCACCCATCACCATCTCGCTCAACTTCTTATCCAAAAGGGTTTTGCCCAACAAAACCCCCCACTAAACAACCCACCCATAGACCCCCAAGAAGCTGTTGAAACTCCTGAAAATCTTCAGGAACAACAACCACAAAACCCTCTAGACCCTCCGGAAGCACCTGACAGTCTGTCTACAGACCCAATCAACCCAATTAACTCCCCTACCATACCAAGCCCACCCCACATTTTACCAAAATCATCCACTCCTGTCGTTCATATCCTTAGCGATGATTCTAAACCAGACAATTCTCCTTGTCCCATCATTGAGGAAGAGCCCCCACACAAACGAAAGAAAATTCCTTTCTTTCCACCCTTTTTATAGAGAAAATGAACAAGGGCCTCAACAAGAGTAACCACTATTACCACTGCCCTAAACCTCCAACCCATCTGGTTACAAGCCCGTACACCTTCAACCTCCCAAATTCTGGAATCTTTACCTATTCCACCCACGGGCACTGAAACACAAGAACCAGAGGCCCAGTATGTTGCGACATCATCCATTTCAAATTTAGTAGCTGAAACACAAGAACCAACTACCCATTTAGTAGCTGAAACACAAGAACCAACTACTCATTTAGTAGCTGAAACACAAGAACTAGCTACTCATTCAGTAGCTGAAACACAAGAACCAACTACTCATTTAGTAGCTCAAACACAAGAACCAGCTACTCATTTAGTAGCTGAAACACAAGAACCAGCTACTCATTCAGTAGCTGAAACACAAGAACCATATATAGCTGTCACACAAGAACCAGCTATAGCTGAAACACAAGAACCAGCTGCTGATATTGTTATTGAGACACAGGAATCAGATGCCCAGGGTGTTGCAACATTACTTTCTTTACATCAAGAAGATGGAACACAAGAATCAACTATTGATCCTGTAGCTGCTCCAAAAGAACCAGCTAGTGCGACTCTGACTGCTACAAAAGAACCAGTCACCCCTCAACTAGAACCAACAATGGCCTCTGTCCTACAAGAAAATGAGTTCCTAAGGTATGAACTGGAAGCCTACAAGCAAGAGCTAGCCATGGCAAAGGAAGCCTATGAGAAGGAACTTAAATTTTACACCCTAGCTCGCATAGAAACCATGTCAGAAGGAACTACAACAGAGAATCTATGTAGAGAATATATGTGCAATCAATGTGGGGACATCTACTATCAAGCAGGCTACAAAGTAATTCAAATTCCAATGCCAGGAGCTTCCCCTACACCTTTGACTTTTGCAGTCAAAGAAGAACACCTTGTTGTTACACAAGAACCAACAGGACCTTCCAAAATTAAGACTTAACCCTGGCCCACAACAATTTTCAAATCTGAAGCCCCTATTTTTGTTAATAAAGATGTACAAACATTGCCTATTGATGAATTTTCCCCTCCTAGCCAGATTAATACCCACACCTTGGTGGAACAAGCCACTCAGACCCTACCTCAGCCTACTACTTGCAACGCTAAAACACAAACTCATGCATGGGATGAGAAGGCAATAATAGACAAATGGAAAAAAGAGTTTGTTGTTACACGGGCCAAAAGCCTGCAGGAACATAGATAAATCTGGATAAACCATATCTATTCAAACTGGGAAGCTTTGGAGCAAACACACCAGGAATATCGTGCCTATAAGAAACAAAATAAAGAGCTAAAAGGCAGATTGCTCCTGATATTTGACTTGGCACAAAAGTTGTTGGCTACAAGGAAACCATCCTGCAATTACTCTTTGTTCCTCATGGAACGACTTACATGGTTTCATATCAAATCAATCAAAGAAGGAAGACCTCATGCAGTGTTAAATTCATCGGATTTTGTTAAAACCTTTGCAGAAGCCTCTGCTATGGATCAACACCTCCTCTGTGAGGTATATTTTCATAATGAGGCCATCCCTGAGAACCGATAGCTTAACCTTAACCCTCTTGTCGGTGACATCCAGATTAGGGAACTCACCTCCTTCCTTAACAATCAGATTATATGGCAGGATGACTTCCTAGCTGCCAAGCACAATGAGGATAACCGCCTTCTCTAGATACGACCAGAACCACAAAATGTTGCCACCTTTGTTACAGAGTATTATCAGTTTTTGAAGAAACCAGGGATGACTCAACACATTCAGAAACTACAGACAACAGTGCTTCAGGATTGTCAACAGTTCATTAAATCCACAGAGATTGCTACCCTACAAGCAAATAACATGTTGTGGCAACAATCTACTGAGAAAAGACAGGAACACAATCCCTTCAGCCCCACTAATCTTGAGATAGAAATCTCCAGGGTACCTAGCTACATCAAGTGTGTTCAGCAATGTGTTGAAAGTTGGATAGGTTATCAGTTTCATTTTCCTATCCTGTGGATGCCAGCAGAGAAATACCAAGTTCATTATAAGTTGCCCAAGAAGGCAAAAACAACAGCTTGGAAAAGGCTACAACGCGTTCAAGGATTCAGAGCTCCAACAGACAACACCTTCCACAGCTACTGCTTAAGTAACTTGCACGCTCAAAGTCGGTATCCAGATTTTGACTCAGATTGAAGTTGCCTGAGGACATGCAACATTTTAAGTTGGGGGGGATGTTAGGACCCTACAATGTACCTTTTTGCTCACACCTTTTGCTACCATTACACCCTTTTTCCACTCGCATTTAAACTTATATTATCACCTTACCCTATCTCTCCAAAGGTATACAACGTCTCTTCTCTTTACTATATGTTTAATCTGTTTTGCATATAATTTTACATTACTCTCGTACTTAACCGTTGATAAGAAATATATAAGTGTTGAAACAGTTCAAACTGCAGATTAGCATTGAGGCCTGTTGCTGAAACAATTAAAGTATGCAAACCCTATAGCTGCTACACTCTCTGTGGTCTACGATGCTGAAATAGCAACTCACACAGAAGAAGTTGTTACACTCTTCGTGGTCTACGATGCTGAAACAACAACTCACACAAGAAGAAGTTGCTACACTCTCCGTGGTTTACGATGTCGAACCAACAACCCACACAAAATATGTTACACTCTCTGTGGTCTATAATGCCAAAACAACAACACAAAGTTGTTACACTGACCACAACAACCGCACCTTGAGCCAGAATTAACCACCGTTGTTGCATGAGACCACATTGCTGAAACAGTCAGAACGCAAATCCCGTTGCTGAAACAGCCCGCAATTTGTGATGCTGAAACAACATACAATAGTAAAGAAGATAAATATAGAAGTTGTTACTCCAGCCGCAACAGCAACACCTCACTCAACACCTTTTCAACTATTGTAATAACATTCTGTTATGGGAGACCAGGATATCCTATTCTAGTAAAGATTTGATCTGACTAAGAATAGGATTCAGATGCACACATGTAATTTGATGATCAAAATTGTATCAAGGGGATTCTCCTCTTTAAATAAGAGGAAATCACCATTAGAGAGGACTTTCTTCTTAACTAAGAAAGGATTTACAGAGAGGGACGTGTTTTACTTCAGATTGTAATGTAACACAGTTGACACATAAATAAAAGATTGTTCTGAGCATTTCTCTCTAGTTCCTTTCGTTTCAGGGGAATCTTGTAAGAAGGGAGGGCCCACCTTCTTCACAAGATTCACCCATTAGATTTTTAGTGTGTTAGTGTTATTTATGTTCATTCCTTGATTAAATTTTGTTATGCTGAAACACTACTTTACTGAATTTTGTTTTGCTGAAACACTACTTTACTGAACTTTGTCTCGCTGAAACTCTGTTTTACTGGTTGTTACATTATTTTCATACAATTCATGCTTGGGTAACCGATAATCATTTTAGTTAGCAATTATGTTTGGTGAATTTATGAAAGCGTGATAATCAGGGACAGGTGTTGAAGATTCATGCTTGGGGAATAGGGTTATGTTCTCTGTTAGGAGATAGTTAGTCTTCAGTGTGTGTCAATTATTTCAATTAGAAATGAGTTCATGAAAGTGTGATAATCAGAAACAGGTGTTGAAGATTCCTGCTTGGGGAATAGGGTCTTGTTCTCTGTTAGGAGATAGTTAGTCTTCATTCTGTGTCAATCATTTTAGTTAGCAATGAGTTCATGAAAGTGTGATGATCGGAAACAGGTGCTGAAGATTCCTTCTTGGGGAATAGGGTCCTGTTCTCTATTACAAGATAGTTGGTCTTTCCTTTTGCAGTGGTTTGAAGGATTTCTTTCCTAGGTTGTTATTCCTTAATGTAATCTAGGATTCTTTGGATAATAATTTCTTTAAACTTTGAACTCTTCAATAGGTAGGTTTCTTTCCTTTAATTCAAGTTAGAACTTCAGTTTGTTCAAGGAAAAGTGTGATTAATGTGTTCTTACTACAACTCTAAGTTGCTTTTGAGATTGAGCATATATAGTGTGTGATTACCTTTGAAATAAACAGACTTCCCTGGGTTGACAATTTATGTAGCACTTGATTGTTTAATTAAATAAGCAATTATAGTGACCAACATATGTATGCTACATGTTATACTATCAACATGTGCACACCTCAGAAACTAGGGTTTTTTTAAGTTCTACAACTCCAAAACTTTCATCCCTTCATACTTTTTTCCGCCTCAAACTTGATACGTCAGATTTAACCTCGAATTCACTAGTGTAATTTCCAATAGAAATATAAACCGTTACCAAATTACTAGACCATAACAATCACTAAACCATTCATTAAACCATAACAATTCACTAGATAGATGTTCAATATAAGTGTATGTGAATGTACTAATGAATGACTCCAAGAAGTGTATTTATACAAGTGATAGGTAATTCTCCTCCTTACTTTAGGGATTCTAGGGTTTTATTGTTACAACAACTTTACCCCTTTATTAACCAACTTGTAAGCAACTAGGGGTTTCTTGACCACTCTTTGGGGATTTCAAATTCGCAAGACCATATCTCCCATATCGTGAGGAACTATGTGAAGTTCCACATATTATCGAAAATGACATGACGAGTACTATCCATATGTGAGTGTATTACTTTCATTTACTCAATCCTTCAAGTCCATATTCCTCATTCAAAATTTCTACCGGAATATGTTATCAGAATCATTCAAATGTCTCTGACGCAACTCACCATTACTCTCAACCATACAAATGATAATAAACTATCCAGTGATCTTGTCCACATCACTTGAACTCTCCAAGGGTTGACATCAATCTCTAAAGGTTGACATCACTATCCATGGTCACACTCCAAGGGTTGACATCAATGACATACAGCTATCCAAACCATTTGTCCACTAATCTAAACCAGTTGTCCAACATGATCCTCATTTTAGTCATTTGTGGGACAAAATTTATCCTTTGTCAGACTTAAAATGGAATAATGTTAGAGGACGCACCTGAATCTACCAAACAATTATGCACATTGAAATTGAAAATATCATAAGTGAGCAGAAAAGGTGGAACTATGATGTTGAGTATACTCCTATAAATTTTGCATTTATGGATGTCGTGATTTCCACTTTGTGTACTTCCTTTGACTCGCCATTCGGAGGGATGCTATCAATAGTAGCAATGATATGTTTTTAAGAATTATTGGGATCAAAAGAATCATGCAGTAGGTCACGTTGTTGTGGTAATGAGTAGATATCAAACATATATATGTTGACCTTTATCTTTTTCATGTCTTCTATAATGTTATAGTCTAGAGCATGCATGTTTGGGTTGTTCATTGTTTGGCTTGATTTTGTCTCACATGTTTTGTAGTTGTTTATTTTTGTGTTAAATTCAGTGTTGTTCCCAGCTGAGTTAGATGTACTTCATTTTTTTGTGTTGGCTAAAACATCCTTATCCAATTTTCCATTGATTTTCCATTAGGTTGGGACATTTGGTTTCAGGGGAGAAAGGGGAGGAGTAATATTCCTAACAGTGATATTTCCATCCTTGGAAGATATGAAAGGAGGTGGAAACTTGTTGTGTAAATTGTAGTTCTTGGGAGCTTCCTTAGCTACTGGTGCATCTTCCACAAATATTTCTTCTATTTTCTCATCATCTGAGTCTGGACACCAATCCTAAAAAGGCATAGCATATTCTGGGGGAACCTCCTATTGGAGTAGGACATTTTGGGACCAGTTTGGGAATCATGTAGGAGAAAACCATGCAACCAGTCAGATAATGAGAAGCACACATGAAAGAAAGGAAGGAAATTAACACATTTTTAGGGGTCGATGCGTGTGAAAGGAGGAAGTTAGTTAGGCATTTTGGTCAATTTTGTAACGAGATAATCCCTAATGTAAATGTATAAATATGTAAGGGTTTTGTGTAGAAAATAAGGGTATGAAAAGAGAGAATGAGTTAAGTGTGCATTGTTTGCACGAACGACAAGGGAATTTTGGGTATAACTGAGATATCACGTATGAGCATAGTGCCCACCTCTTGTAAGAAATGATCTTGAATGATAATATAAGAAGTTTGATGTTGTGGATGTATCCCATATTGCATCAACCATTTTAAAATATGGTGTCTATGTGTTATTCTTTGATGTGTTTGTTTAATATTTTGTTTATTGCGCACACTTAATGTATATTGGGTAATATGAATTTGTTATATGTTGTTATGGTTCTTTGCACTTAATGAATTTTTTAATGAATGCATGTTAAGTCGAATGGTTAGAATGAATGCCTCACATTCCTCCATGATTGCGGAAACCTAGTTTCTACAGTCCCCATAGATACCTCGGGTGAGACTTCACCCGCTTGTGGGTGATGTCGAAAGGGTCAGTATCTTAAGAATTTTGTTGGTGAATACATGTTGAACCCTGGGTCTTCCCACTACATGCTAACAAATGGTTTTGTTTTTTAGATTGGGATCTACGACTAAGGGGAATATGAAGGCTGACTAAGGAAGAGATTGGGCAATGGTTAGAGACCAAGGAGCATGAGTTTTCCATAAGTCAGAATAAAAACCCGTGGATCGGTTTGGAAAAATGGTTGAAGAGGTATGTATTTACATATTTACATGATATTTTCTTTTTTGATTTACCGAATATTTTGACTGAGTGGTTATGAAGGTTAGATGAAAAGAAAAAAACATTTTGCACTATTGTTTTGAGGAATTGGAACCCTGATCTGATTCAACAGTTGAATACTATAAGTAATCAGATCTCACACGTAGTTTATTTTTGGTTGGATAATATATTAGGGGGTTGTATTACTGAGTTAGTTATATAATGTACTGATTCATATGGTGTGGCAGAAAGAGAGTTCTCCAAGGGACTGTGTGGAAGGTACTTGAAATCATTCTCTACTTGGATCAAGATGCTATTGTGTGATAAGGGGGCTATGAAAATGGAATATGATTTCCCTGGAATCTAAGCGTCTTCATGTGCATCAAGGGACTAGGGGATGACCATGGGATAGTATAGGTGTATGAAGAAGAGGAATGTAGGAAAGAATAAATAAGGAACAAATGCTCTGAATATGCCAAGGGAAGAAGAAGGTGTGAGAGAATAAGAGATTGGAGTATTGCACAGTGGTAAGATATTTAGGCATAGTAGGAAGATGATTGTGGATGATAAAGAAGGGAAACACAATGATATAGTAAAGAGACATTGGTGTAATAATCCATATCAAAAGAATATTTCACACTGAAGGATAGGAAAAGGAAAAGGATTATCAATTTAGTCTAGTAAAATAGCATCCATTACATCCAACTCATTCCAAACTCTGCATCAAACCCGCGACCCCATGTGTGTCTCTAAGAATTGAGGTAAGATCTAAAACATTTTCACTTGTAGTTAGTGAGGGAAGGATAGTGTAATACCCGTTTCCTCTGAAAGTCTTGTGGAAAAAGAAATATGCAACTGCAAGAATGTAGTTATCTTCTCACTAACTTAATGTAATCAATGTAGATTCAATGTTAGATTCAAAATAACATACACATAATATCATCAGAATAAAAAATTAACACAAATAATTGGACAAGAATGAGAGTTCCTTTATTGATAATAGAAAAAGGGGTTGGTTACAACATATAACCACTACAACACGATCCCAAAAAATAGGCTCCAAGCTCCTCCACCCAAGGCTGAAGATGTATAGGAGTGCCTCCAACACTCTACACTCTAGCAGGTCCAAGGAAGAAAAAGGTGTTCTTCCTGACAATATAAGGAAAATGAAAATTATGGAACAAGGGTTTCCAGGTAGAGGGGACAATCTTAGACACTAGGGAAATAGGGGACTTGTAGGAAAATCTTCAAAATTCCATCATAAGGATGCATTTCTTGGCCATATTAGTTATCCTTTTCCTCCATCCCAAGGCTCTATTTTATACTCCATTTTGATGGTTGGAGTCGTTATATATAGGATTTAGGAAGTTAGAGAACGTAATAACCTATATACTCCACCCGAAATGTCATGATTATATTTTTTAGCCAAAATTAACATGTACGTGGGTTTCCAATAGGGAACCCGTGTACGTAGATGCATTTCTTTAACGAAATTCATGTACACTTTGATAAATGGGGTTTTTAAATAATTTTTTGAGGAAAAAGGGGGTTTAAGTCCTGGAAGTAGGGAAAGGGATGTAATATAGAAAAATGAGTCATCATATACATCTATAGTGGAAAATGATGCTAGAACAGATTCCCCCTAATATGTGAGGTCAGAAGAGGGAACTGTTGTTTGAAATACATTACAAAATTCATGAGACAGTGGAGGAGTCATTGGTTAGGAGTAGTTGAAGACTAGTCTTGGAACAATATCTACAATAGAAACAAGTAAGATACTCTCTTCTCAAGTTAAGAATTCTCATGCTAAAGTGTGATCTAAGCATGGTCTCCAAATAGAGTATACTACAGATCCATGAATGATGAAATATGATGTACATGGACATGAAAATTATACATATTGGATCCATGTGATATATAAAAGAAGCAATCATGGGCATGAAGAAATACACAGTGGATCCATGCAAATGTAGATCATAGTCACAAATAGATACACACTGGATCTATGTCTTCGGATCAAATCAAAGAATATATGGATCTCAGGAAGTGAACGAAATGATCCTCTCTAAGTATCAACATCACTGGGGGTGGTATAGTCAATATAAGTCAGGTAGGAGAACAAAAGAGTTGATTCTCGTACTTCACCTGAATTCTTCAATCCAATGGTCGTGGTATGAGTCTTCACTATGTGAATAAAGGAGTTGAATTTGAACACAATGAGACGCCATTTGATTTATGTTCATTGATGTATATCATTAACAAAAATGAGACAACACATTGATTATTATAATGGGTGTCAAGGTACCTAGTACAATCTAACAAGTGTGAATAAATGAGTTGATGTCGAATACCTGAGAGAAAATATTGATCAAAGGACATTGATGTATTCCCACTATCAATAGTGAGGGAACCTTTCACTGATGATTGCAAGCCCAAAAGTACTAATAAAAAATCTAGATCCCTGTCCTAGAGAAAGATGTGCTGAATTCGATAGGAATATATCCATTCGAAGGAAGACATTAAGGCATCGTCCATCATCTAGCATGAGGATTATAAGAAGGCCAAATAGTTTGGAAGGAATCAGATGCATTATATTGTAAGGACCACACTGAGGTATGAATTCAACATGCACTAGATGGAATAGCACACAACAGATACTCTATGAATAGTAGCCAATAGTGGATACTACTTTCAAAGTCGAGGAATCCACCAATGGGGTCAAATGGAAACCAATATATTGCACAAATACCTATGTGTGATGATTATTGTTGACGTCGAACATAGGGGAAACTGCTTAGTCAATGACCAATGATGGTTTGTCATATGTTGAGTGCAAGGTCACCTATCAATAATGGAAATAGGCCCAGGGTCAAACTCTAGATCATACTCTTATATAAATGAGTCGTAGTCAATAAGAATAGTCCTGTCAGTGAGAAGTCAATGAGGACCTTCTATACTAGCACGATTGAGGTACAAATATACTTGTGAAACTGAAAAAAAATTAACTGACATAGGAAGGTTGACTTGAAAAGACAAGGCTTCTGCAGAATAGTCAACACATGTTGACTTCCCTTGAACAAAGACATGACACGAAATGTGACTTAGGAAGCATGGAGTATAAAATGGGATATGTCTGTGACACAAAAGGTTTCAACAAACACCCCATATGATTGGAAGAATAACTAGTCGGAGGAGATCCATCTCAATAATGAGGAAGGGTCTCCAAAATCCATACTAAACCCATACTAATGAGATAAAGACTCATGATATTATTCTCTTTCCAAGGGAGACATAAGTAGCTTCCATATAAAAGACTCGACTCATTCCCATCCTTTTTTTTTTTTTTTGGTATTTTTCGTATAATAAATCCTGAAAAATAATAAAAGATTTCTATAATACAATGGATGAAACGAGTGTCACGGGAAACTAAACTAGTTCCGAGTGAAAATAACGTACCTATGCATAATTCAAGGAAGCATTTGTAGGATATGGACACTTGGGGTAATTTTTCCTCCAGGGATACAGGTGTCAAGTCGCGAAGGAAAAAATATGCAAGGCTAGTAACTTATGAGAATTCATAACAAAGTGGCTAAGCAACAACAATATAAAGTTGACATTATAATCAAAAGTGCAAGTAGTGGAATGTAATGCAGTATTACAACTTAACTCATAAATGAGGAAGCCGCATAGGTATTGGCCATAACAATATTGAGAAGAAGATATGAGGATTCAAAGAAAAGTCATGGAGGCACTAAAAAGGGCTCCCAAGCATATGAAAGTAATTCAACATGGGAGCCAAACTGCAAAAATGATTAAAACTAGGGAACCCATGAATGGTAGGCTCTACCACATGAACTACAACACTTCAATTCAATTCAATGGGGTTGATCCTAGGGATAAATGAAACAAGAAATGGATAACGTAAAAATGCATGAAGGAGAAAATATAAGTTATATGTTAGTTTCGAGATCATTACATGTCAGAACAGATAGACATGGAAGAATAGGTACCAAAGAAATATCTTCAAAGTTCTGCATACAATATCAACAATACTCACATAGAAGTTAATAAGTCCAATATAGAAACCTATGATAAAAACAAGCATTATGGGATACAAAACTTGAAAACAAGAAACCTTAAAAGTACAATATGTAGATAGAAACACACATCCTTAAGGTTTATGCATTGTAGTGCTCCAGGTAGAGCCCACTACTAGGCTCAGGCTAAGGGTTTATTTGGTAAAAAACATGTAAAGTTTCCAGTTCAGGAAGAGTCCGAAAATCCATAATCATAGCTTCAAGCATAGCCTCATCTGAAGGAAACTCAACATCCATGAAATTGGGGCTCGAAAACACATCTCAAGGTTTCACCAATAGTAATATAAGACTCAAGAGGAAACAACATATTATTAGGGCCAATAGGGAGAAGCGAGGCCTCTAGTTCCCCCATTGGATAAAACATCTGATCAAATGTTGAGACCTTGTCTCAAGAAGGAAAACATAACTATAAAGGTTCCTTCTTAGGAACAATTGAACGTATAGGATAAAATGCTACATAATTCACCCGTGGTAAGGAATATTCTACTCGAACACTAGGAACATATAAAGGGGAAACTTCAGCTAAAGTTGAACTAGGATGGTGGTTATCAAATGAAAGTTGAGTAATAGTGGAAATTCTTTCATTGTGAGGGAAATGCATTAGATGAAAGAGTGTAGACACCATGACATTCATTTCATATACATAATCACACCCAAGAAGGATATTAAAGTCCAAAGGGTCTAGTAGCACTAAAATATCGACAAGGACAGTGTTCCCACCTAACATGATAGGAAACTGAGGAAGAATACCAAAACATTCACTAGGTCTTCTGTCAAAATCCAACATCTCACTGGTAGTTAACACAAGAATGGGACAACCCAAAGATTTCCAAGCTAAGGAGGATAAAATAATTGCATAGGATCCTTCATCTATTGCATAGGACCCTTCAACTAGAACCATTATCTAGAAAGGTGTATAAGAAGGAAGGTGAGGCTCCACAAGATCATTCCAATCAAAGGAAACCATCCCAATACTTGGAGGGAGCGTACTCGAAGACAGTGAAATTCACCCTTGTTCAGAAGGTACTAAAATCGAAATGCCTAGGACATGGTCAAAAGACAGACCACTCCCCAAAATAAGAGTGGGATCAGCCAATGATTACTTTAGTGAGATCACTTCCTTAGACTTATCACTCTACAAGAGAAGAGTGGGATTAGTCGAATATTGCATCAGCGAGATCACTTCCTTATACTTGTCTTTCTACAATATAAGAGTGGGATCAATAGGATGTGAGACCAATTGGCTTGACCAATTCCTCAACCATTGGTTGAATAGGATGTGAGACAACATGGTCAACAGATGCATTAGCCCCAAAAATGAGAACGGTGTCAGTTGAAGATTACATCGACACCACCATTTCATCAACCAATGATTGAATATTTTTTTGGGAAGCTGAAGACAACACATAAATAGAAGGGCCTTTAGAGAAGGACCATTCTCTTCATACCATGACAATAGTATGGCACAAATGAGTAAGATGATATCCTTCACAAAGGTTACAAGGGAACTTGGGATTACATCCTATACGTCTAGGTTTCACAATAGTATCAATGCCCCCAACATGACTTGCAGTGGTCATTGGGTTGTTACCAACATGAATTGATCCAGGAGGATTCAAAATCCTCACAAAGGTCCAGGAGGATCCAAATGTTCACATATTTCTAGGAGGATCTAGAAAAGCAAAAAATTTTAACATCTCAAATGATCTCGAAAACTACATCATTGCGTAGATATTGAAAATACCTTCCAATGACACAAACATCACCTCAAATAGAGATCGTATGAAAAATTTATGGATGGTAAACGTTTAGGTCAAACAAGGAAAAAAATTGAGGATCAAATTCATGGTGACACGTGTCACCACTACAAGGGTGAAACATGGCACAACCATACATCAGTACGGTGATGATGTGGAAACACCCCAAGGTGCCATGTCGCACACCATACGTCCAGCCAAGCAGGTGGCTGGGAAATCCATATGGAATAGGTGGACCAATTTCATATCAACACGTTACAATGAAAGACCAATGAGAGGTTTCCACGTAGCAGCCTCCCATTGGCCTTTTATGATAAGGTTATTTAAAATTTTATTGGGAGTCTGGAGGATCAAACCCGTGACCTCCCATAGTCTTACACAAGCATCCATTACCAATAGACCATTGTATATGACTTAAAAGTCATATGTTAAACATAATATATGAGTTGGTCGACCATAAAAAAGGGTCAAGGGCTAATCCCTCGACCCTTGGTTATGTGTAATACAATGTAACCAACGCATATATTTAGCAGGGGTTTGTTAAACTATATGCCACATATATTTAAACCACTACATATATATAATAACTATGAACTATATATATCAACTGAATGTTATGAAAAAAATGAGGTTCACGTGGATCGAAACCGCAACCTCCTCCACATATTTCAAATGTTTTAACCATTGCGCCATTGGTGCCTCATGTTATGGAGATTCCACCAAATTTAGGATCAAGTTGCCAAATTTTGTGCATGGAGGTTGGGTCCAAGACCTATTTATGGGTGCACAAACTGAGGTTGATAAACATTCCAAGGATGCACATATCCCAAGATAGTGGTATTGTATGGATGCATTGGAGTGTGTGCCAAAGAGAAGCTAAGTTTATGTGTTGCATAGATTTGTGTGTCGTGAGGTACTTTGTCCAAACATAGACTTGTTTATACTCATTTTCCTCGTTTCCTCAAGAGGAGTTCAATGGTGATGTTATTTTTGTGCTAATATGCTTTCAATGAAAGTCTTAGTCCATATTGACAATAATGAGCATCGTAGTGCATCGTTTGGCATGTAAAGAGAGTAAAATTAAGCTAATTCAAAATATGGTCAACTTTATACTCATTTTTCTTGGAATTTCACAAGGAATTCAATAGTAAACTCTATTTTTGAGTTCTAGCAATGGAATTGAATAGTGACTTCAAAATTGGCTTTGTAAGTCCATGTTGTAATCTAATTTGACATTTTGAGATTATGAGAAGCAGTCTCATTGGTTTTAAGGAAACTTTGAAGATGAAGTAACTTATGTCATCAATATTGTATTACTTGAGTTATTTTATTTTTTGTTGTTTTATCTCATTATTCTTCAAATTATTCAATCATTTTATGAGATTTTGGTTAAGATGAATAATAACATTTTTCTACAAATCACCTCAATCTGATCAAGAATTATTCTGAATCAAGTTAGATGCTAAAATGGGTTTTTAAATGTTAATATTGTTATGTAAAGATTTTCGGATCAAGTGGAATGAGAGCTAGCTTTGACATGCATTTGAAAGTTGTTAATGTCACAAGTTCCAAGACTTTAGATTGGCGAAGTTCTTAAAGACTCTTGTTGAGAGGACAAAATGAGTAAATCTCTCACGAAGTTAAGGCTAAAGAAGAACATTAATTGATAGATTCAGAATGAGAATTATGAATTATGGATGCAACTGCAAACTCTCGAGGAAAAGATGTATAAGTTTCAAGATCGACCGATATGTGATGAGGAATTACATAGAGGTATTGTTTATGAGTTTGAAACGAAATTGCAGACCAAGGATTAGGTATTGGCACCATAGTACCATTCCATGAGGATTTAAAAGTAGAGAATGTGAAGTCTCCAATGCGAGAGAAAGTATCTCCTTCAAAAGGAATGATCAATAAATATGATTCCTCATATTATTCATTTTCCCGTCGAGATGGAGAATGATCAAGGATGGTTGAAGAAAGGTGAAATTTATATGAAGAGGTTCTTCATAAGGAGTTAGACTTACCTTCGATCCCAGGGAAAGGTAATAGATGTAGGACATATCGAGAAAAATATGTGCATTGTAAAGAGGGAATGAAGACATTTCCCACTGGTAATATTGATAAGAATAAATGTTCTATGTATCCATGTCCTTCCTATGGAACTAGTAACCATAATATGGAGAAATTTTGACAAAGAGAGTTTGTGCAAGAAAATCCATCCAATAAGAAGGCTAAAGGTAAAAGGAATTTCTCAAAGCAAAGGAAAAAGGGGAATGATAATAAGGGATCATGCTTCCAATATGGGAACAAGACACTCTTCATTTATTTTTGTAAGAGTGGACATCAGATAGAGAAGTGTTGGACACTTTATCCACACTTATGTCTGAAGAGGAAATGAAAATATGTAAAGGCACTTGCAAGAATACAAGCAATAGCCCCAGATGAAGTTAATAGTCTTGTAAAAATATTTGAGAAAGAATACTTCTTAATGGTCGTTCTTAACATAGTGACATATGAAGACATCGAGGAATGGTTCATGGATGGTGTCTCATATCAACCAGGATGAGATAAGTATTTTTGAACTTCTCATAGATTGACATGGATTGTTATGTAGGATCTAGAACTAAAAATAGACAAGAAATAAAAGGGTGTGGATATGTAAGATTCCAACTCAATTTGGGAGGATTTATGGAAATGGAGAATATGTTATATGTTCCATATTTGAAAGTAAAGATACTCTCAGTTATAGATTTTGAAGATGAAGGATATGTAGTCATATTCTATAATGGTCATGTACTTATGTATTCAAGGGAAGCTACTCAAGACACAACAATAGTCCTTGGTGTTCACAAGGAGTGGTTATATAGGTTACCAGGAAGACCTATAATTTGGTATAATGGTTTATTAGATTTAACATTAGATTTTGCATGAGACTCAATGTCAAATAAAACATCAATGTCAGAGGCATTGTCAGAGATATGAATTTGTGAGACTCCTTCTAGTATAATTGGAAGAATGAGTCCATAAAAAAAACCATATATTAGAAAATATTTCGTTGTAAATATGTATATTTGTAAAATGCAAGCTAATATGAATATGTAGATACCTTCTATGTCTATTGTTGTATTAGAAGGACTATAAGGCCCTCATTGTAGATGTTAAGAGTGAGAGGAATTTTGTGAAATTTCTATATAGCCACCTTATTTGTTGTTAAGAGTGTGAGGAATTTTGTAAGAGGGTTTTTATATAGCCACCTTATATATTGTTTGAAGTGAGAGGAATCTTGTAAAGGGTTTCTATATAGTCTCTTTGTTCTAGATTGAGAGGGATCTGAAAAAGATTTCTAAGCCTTTCTACAACAGTGTAGACAATTGTAATTGTCGTGTTATCATCTAAGGACTATATATGGATTGAATTGTCTAAATTAACATTCTTATTTTGAAGTACCAAAGGTGAAGGAACAAAAGGATGCAGGAAGTTGGAGTATGTAGATCAAAAGTGGGAAGAGCATCGAAGTAACGTAGATATTCCTAGAGCTAGTAAGGGAGAAATAATCTTCTTTGTAAAAATATAAGAGGTATATACTTGTAAATATGCATGCCATGACATCTTCAAGATATTATTTCATATTCATGTAGATGTATACCTTGAACAGAAACAGTTCAAACAGTGCATATGTATACAAAGAATATGTTTTGAATTGTTTTATAGGAAGGAGAGAATAAATGGACAGGGAATTCATTCAAAGACTCCTACATAAACATCCAAAGTACAATAAAAGAGAGTCCAAAAGGGAAAGGCATAGATCAACATTCAACCTGGTTTCATGATTGGTCGAGATAGACTATCTTCAACAGAGAAGGAGATGGGAGTGGATGTTGAGTATAGGATTTAGATTTGGATATTGTAAAGGTTTAGTTAGCAAAATTTTGTTGTGAAGGAATCTATGAGCCAAAACTAGAACTATATTTGAACTAGTGTTACATGTCAAAGAGCCAAAGTCATAGCCATATTTCATAAGAAGACAAAAGTACACTGATCTAGAATCTAAGATATAAGATCCAAGATGAAAATTTAGTCCCAGAATATTTAGCAAGGTGGAAGAGTGAAGAAGATTCATCATCACTAAGTTATTGGATAAGAGCATTATAGTAAGATTCAAGAGTGAGTAAGAGTTATCATAACTAAGTTGTTGCAATATTCATTCTTTTGGAGGACCAAAAGTTTTTCAGTGGGGAGGTTTGATCCAGGAGGATCCGGGATGCTCATAGAGGTACAAGAGGGTAGAGAACACTCATAGAGGTCCAGGAGGATATAGAAAATATTAAAATTTAACCATATCAAATGATCTCTAAAACTACATCATTGCGTAGAGTTGGACGATAGATTTCCAACGACACAAAAATCACCTCAAACGGAGCTTGTATGCAAAATTTATGGATGGTCAAAGTTCAGGTCAAATAAGGAAAAAATTGAAAGGTCAAAGTCAAGGTGACACATATCACCACTGTAAGGGTGACACGTGGCATGACCGTACATTAGTATGGTGCTAATGTGGAAACACCCCAAGGTGCCACATGGCACATCGTACATCCAACCAAGTAGGTGACTGGGAAATATGTATGGAATAGGTAGACCAATTACAGATCAACATGTGGAAATGATAGACTAATGAGAGGCTACGATGTGGAAGCCTCCCATTGGCCATTTATGGATAAGGTCATTTAAAATTTTATTGGGAGTCCAGATCAAACTTGTGACCTCCCATAGCCTTAAACATGCATACATTACCAATAGACCATCACATATGACTTAATGGCCATATGTTAAACATATTATATTAGTTGGTTTAAAGGTACAGTTTGTAGAAAAACGGGTCGAGGGTTAAGCCCTTGACCCTTGGTTATGTGTAATACAATGTAACCAACACATATATTCAACGAGGGTTTGTTAAACTATATACCATATATATTTAAACCACCACATATATATAATAACTTCAAACTATATACATTAACTAAAATTTATAACAAAAATGAGGTTCATGGGGATCGAACCCACAACCTCTTCCACATATTTCAAACATTTTAATCATTGCGTCATTGGCACCTTATGTTACGGAGATTCCACCAAATTTAGAATTATGTTGCCAAAGTTTGTGCATGGAGGTTTCTCTTGTGGCCTATTTATGGGCATGTGGAATGAGGCCAACACATATTTCAAGCTTGTACGGGTCCCTATATCGAGGTATGGTATGGGTGCGTTAGAGTGTGTGCCAAAGAGAAGCCAATTTTATGTGTTGTATAAATTTGTGAGTCATTAGTTACTTTGTCCAAACATAGGCTTGTTTATACTCATTTTTCTTGTTTTCTAGAGAGGAATTCAATGGTGATGTTATTTTTGTTCTGATATGTTGTCTATGAAAGTCTTAGTCCATATTTACATTAATGAGAGACATATTGCATCGTTTGGTGTGTAAAGAGGCTAAAATTGAGCTAGTTCAAAATATGGTCGACTATATACTCATTTTTCTCAGAATTTCACAAGGAATTCAATGGTAAGCTCTATTTTTTAGTTTGAGTAGTGGAATTGAGAAGTGACTTCAAAATTGCATTTGTAAGACCATGTTGTAATGTAATTTGACATTTTGATATTATGAGAAACAATATCATTGGTTTGAATGGAACTTTGAATATGAAGTAAATTATTTCATCAATATTGTATGACTTGAGTTCTTTTGTTTTTTGTTGTGTTATCCCATTATTCTTCAAATTATTCAATCATTTTATGATATTTTGGATAAGAAGAAAAACATCATTTTTCTTTAAATCACCTCAATATGATCAAGAATTATTATGAATCAAGTTAGATGCTAAAATGGATTTTTAAAGATTAATATTGGTATCTAAGAATTTTTGGATCATGAATTGCAGTAGCTAGGTGGTGATCTCTAACATGACTTGCATAGGTTGGTGATGTTTGTCCAATATGTATAGAAGTTACTATATTCATGCCCCCATAATGACTTGCAACGACAGGTTTCTTTCCTTCAACATGATTCAAAAATGTTGTTGACATATCTCCAAAATGACTCTCGGAGGTTACAGACCTAGTTCTAGTACAATTGTAGGGACTGGATGTTGAACTCTAGTATGACTTGTAGGGACTGGGATCTTTCCCTCAACATGAAATGCAGAGGATGGGTGATGGTATTCAACATGACTCATAAAGTTTGTTGACCTATCTCCAGGATGGATAGTCGAGGTTGGTGACTTCTTATTCTTACCCTTCCTCTTCCTATTCCTTTTAGACTTCTGGTTACTAGTAGCAAGAATTTCACTAGAAGAGGGAGAATGAGGAGGGGAAAAATTCATGGATGTAGAAGGTAAAGGATCAACATTCATTTGATTCCCATGACATAAGGTTCTTATCTATTAAGAACTAAATATCAATATAGCATAGAAAAACCTCAGAAAAAGTACTCAACACCTTGAAAAAAAGATAATTTCAGATAATAAGCCTCTTCGAGGGGGCAACCTCCTTTTACCCCACTTAAATGTTCAAATACAATATGATTCAAAATGAAAATTTCTCCTTGGTATATATAGGAAACTAGGACGTATAATTAAAACTAATGGCCTAAAGCCGACATAAATAAAATAACATTACTAATATAATATGCCCCAATTAAGGGGTAATGAGCCAATATTAGGGCTTAACATGCCCCTCCCCTTGAGACAAGTGTTGTCCGCAACACTTGAG
>ML825226.1:38054-52917 GCA_009831015.1 Picea engelmannii | reverse complement strand
AAATGAGACATTAAATGATTAATTATTAAATTAATGGTTAGTGATTAATTGATTATTAATTAAAGTAATTGATTAATTATGTATTAAAATGGGGGAAAATAAAATATAAGTTTAAATGGGTTACATATCCCATAAGGGATAACATAACCCATACGTAAAATGAACATTAAGTAAGGGATAAGACCATTAAAGAGAAATAAATGTATGGATAAGGGGTTTGGTGAGGAGTAAAGGTGTGAGGGCGGTGAAGGAGGCATAAGGGAAGGAGTAGGATTTACTTTGGGGATTATTCATTCATGCAGTCTACGAGGGGAGATTTTTGGGAGCTTTGAGACAGAGTTAGAATAGTGGGATTTACAGTGCACACCGGGGCTGAGGGGTTTTGGGCTCGGAGGGCTAGGACATCCGTAGATGTCCTAGGGCCAGGCGTACTGGTCGGTAGGGTGGCTGGTTTTGGGGTGGCTTAAGGAGCAAGCTGCTGCGGATTGGTTCAAGCGAAGGGAGACAGCATCAGAACGAGGTATTTAACCTATTATGCAAATTTTTATGTAGATTTAATTTGTTATGCAAATTTTTATGGGAAAATGTTATATTATTTATCAAAATCTGGAAGTGAATATGCTAGAGTAAGCGATTTTTTAGTAAATTTCAAAATTTCCGCTCTGTTTTAATTCATGGTAGCTTTAATGAAAACGAGGTCACTACATCCTAGGGTTAGGTTTTTGGATGTCTAGGGTTTTTGGAATTCTTTCTTATTGTAAAAATTCCTTCAGAGCCTCATTGTAACCTTATTCTTGTGAATGCGCGCTATCATCACATCTCTTCTCAGAGATAAGCCGCCACCATTCCAGCAAGCTTGTTTCCGCTGCATTTTACAGTTTCAGCTTATTTCATTATTGAATAGAAAACCAATTTTACTGTATATATGTTATTTTGTGTTAAGCACCTGTTAATAATCTGTATTCATTTCGTTCTTCTCATAAAATCTGGATCAAGGAAGTATATTGTAGGACTTGGAGTTGGATCTCAAGAGCTACATAAGTCAGATACGTTAGGACAACCATCGATCGAAAGGTATGTTCAACACCCTTATTGGTTAAAAAGAAAAAAATCTAATTAGATATAGGGATAACCATAAGAATCTACCACCTTTCTGTCTAGGATCAAGGGTAGATCCTAGGGAGATCTTGTTTCTCATTTAGTGAGATCCCTATGAGACTTTATCCCATAACAGATTGGTGACTCCATTGGAGACTTTGATTTCTTCCTTTCCTCTCTTAATGTAACTTTATGTGAATAATATAAAGAAATTATCTATAGACATATATTCCTCTCTAAAATTTATCCAATTAAAAAAAAACAATTGTCCAGATCGATGTCCGGAAATCAATTATTTTGCAGATTTTTCGTAATGACCACGTGGACTATTTGGCTAATATCTTTTGACAGAGAATTATGATTTCAGCCAGACCAAATCCATTAGAAATAGGATTTTTTTGGATTTCATTTGATATATTATGTAATATGCTTGTGATAAATAAAAAGTGTGGTACATTCCCTGCAAATTTCCACACCCAAACTCTAGATCTCCACTAGTTTTTTTTTTTTTTTTGAAGTTTTGGGTGAATTTTGGGGTGTGATCCCTGTAGTGACATTGGAGTGGGCTGATCCAAACTCATTCCCAATATCATATAGACCCTTTTATTACTAATTTTTTTTTTCCTTTTTTCATTTGTATTTCTTGCTTAGATCAAGAAATTTTTCATTTACATTGGAAAAAATAATCAAAAAGAAAAAAGCATTATTACATGCTTAGTCCACTTTTGAAGAATTAGTGTTGTGAGTGTGATACAAAAAATTGTTGGTATTGGATCTTTTATGTCTGATTGGTTGATTGGTTTGTTTGAGGATTTCCTTGAGTGTTGAAAGAGAAAAAAAAAAACTATATATCCCTCCCATAGCTAGCTTTCATCGAATTGAAATATTTTTTCACTTGCATATTTGCATTGTTTGGTTGGGTCAAGAGTCCTCACATCATAAAACTTTTCATCCATTACTTGGACATAAGAAACAACGCTTAAAAAAAATCGCTTATTCTAAAATTTACTAGACAATTGTTTTAGAGCAAACCAACATTAGAGAGGTTTAGGGCCTTGGATTAGGATTGGAGAGTAAACTCTCCAAGGGAAAAAAAATTCAACCTAGAAGTCATTAAAGAGTGTGAAAATCCATTATTGCAACCAGTGTGTCGAGAAGCTCCTCTAACACAGGAGAAAAGCATGAGGTCGCATCGGGGAAAGTAGGGAGATTACCCCTCTATGTTTGTTTTGGTGTTTGCGATATCGCTTAGATCATTACACATACATGGTTTATAATGGGTCACCCCTCTATGTTATCCACAATTTTGGTCATTGTGATGATGTCATGATGATGTTATGATGATATAAAATCAAGCTCTTCACTAAGAATATTTTCCTGCAAGAAGTTACATTTGTCTGCTTCCAAAATCATGCTTTTAAGGGATGTTCGCAGGCTACCTATGTATTTGCCTGCGAGAATGCCTTATTCTCGCAGGCTGCTTTAAGCTGGGGTGCGAACCTCTCGCACTGTCACTAATAGCCAGGGTGTGAACATGTTCCAAAGGAAGGAAAAAGATACGATCTCGAATCTTCTAGAAGGGAATCTTCTAGAAACATGAGTTGGCTTCGAATGGTTATTCAAATGCTGGCATTCCAGATATCTTGGGATCATTTCCTATCCAAGTAACAAATCTATCTTCTCCTATATATTGAGGAGATTTCTCATGGAAAGGGTTAAGCAAGTTAGAAGCAAGCTAGAAAGGGATTGATTGGAGAATTAGTGCAAGACTGTATGGAGGACTGATGCTACAGCAGCAAGAGACTACAGCAAGGTCATTAAAAAGTGGTTGATTTTCTTCATGCATGAGCAAGTGTGTGTGTCAGAGCTAGGAGTCATCGAAATGAGACCTATGACATCAAGGCTCAGGTTGTAAGTTTCACTTTCAATTAATTCAATACAGTAATATGTCCCTTTCCCATAAAGATGATGTCACTTTATTACATAACTCCTTGATCATATGTATAGACTAGATATTGAATATATTAATCTGTCTTTACTTCAATTTGTTTGAACTGTTGTGATCTGAATGGGACAAGAGCATCGGAGCAAAGCTTGGAACAACAGTGACCTAAGGAAAGCGTTCATAAGGTATGTCCATAATCCTTACCTCTTAGTTCATACAATAGGCTAGATCTAGGGAAAGTGTATTATTCTGTCCTGTTTTGTTCTAGATCCAGGTGGATCTAGGGAGATCGGTTCGTGTCCGCACTTACGGATTTATCCTGAAAAAAAATTGGTGACTCCACTGGGGATCTATCCCTTTTTATTTATGGTTTTTGATTTTTCTGTGGCCATTTTCTCTATTTGCATTTTTCTCCTGTTTTGTCAGTGTCTGAGTCCTCAGAATATCCTGAGAGACCTTCTGGGTCTATAAGCCAACTTGAATTTTGCTTGCATTTTCAATTTTTTCATTATCTTCAGGGATTCTCGCACTGTACCCATTGACAGCCTGCGAGAACCTTTCAAGTTCGCACTTTTCATATATAGTCCAGTGCGAACCCCTCGCACATTGCTCCACAGTAGCCTGCGAGAACACTAGCTTCTCGCACTGTGTATCACTGTTGGCCTGTGAGCAGATTTTTGAAAATTTTGGAAATTGATTTTTGACTTTTTCAATTGCTCAGAACAATTGATTTATGTCTTTTTGGCTTATTGGGTCATTGACTTATGCATCTCTTGCTATAGTTTGCTTGCTGGAACAGATTTAGGGTTTCTAGGTCTTTTTTCCTTTTGGTAGCTTGACTTTCGTTTCTTGGCTCTGTTTGGCATTTTCTTTCTCTCTGACTTCTGGAGTTGAGTGTGTCTGATTGACTAGGAACCAGTGATTGGTAGAGAGTCAAGCGTTTTGTGTTTCTCATTTGCTTAGTGGTTCGAAAGGACATTTTTCATTTGCATTGAGGAACTCCTTGGTTTGCTTTTTGTTTTTACTTTCATTGAAAGTTTTGGATTGGGTTGTTTGTTTGGGTCTGTATGATTTGGTTTTCTTTTCTCGTTAGTTAGAGTTCTTCTTGAAAAGTGAACGACAAGTTTTCTTTCAAGAGTTTGTTTTTGGCCTTTTCGAAAACATTGAAAATCAAGTTTTTAGAGTTTGTTTGAAAAAGACATATGGAAATCGTTCATTGATATATGATTGTTTACATTGACATCTGAACCAAAATTGAGCATTGCACTTGCATTGTAGTATTGAGATTGATTTGGAATATACTCTCTCTCCCGTAACTAGGATTCATGGAATGAAAAGAATTATATTTCATCATTTTCCTTGCATTTTTGGGTCAGAGTCATACATCACGAGTTTCACTTCCGTTACCTTTCAGTAAACAACAGCTTTTAAAAAAAACATTGCGTAATATTAAAATTGATCTAGTAACTCTTTTCTAGGGCTCTTTTACACCAACATTTAGCTAGGCTAGTGCTTTGGAGTAGGAAGAGAGACACACTCTCCAAAAGCTCAAAAACACACAATAGCACTTTGAGTTAGGGAGTGTAAAATTCCATTGGCAGCATATTGTCCTGGGAAGCCCTTCTAACACAAGGGGCAAGCATTAGGTCGCATTGGTGTTGGAAGAGTTATTAACCCTGCTTTGTTGACATCGGTGTAGAGATTGCACGTATTACGGGGATCACTCTGAGGTATACCCACAATTATGAGTGGAAGCCTTTGAGTTGGTTTCGGGCTAGATACCCTGCCTTTGCGTGTGGATCGGACTGACGACTGTTCCCCTAGGATGTACTATTGTTTGTGGTGACCTTAGTGGCTTATCTCTCTAGGTTCTTACCCAAGGTGACTGTGGAGGGGAAAGTCTTCACAGTACCTAGAATTGATGTTGATCAAACTCACTCGATCTCCTTGGAGGGTATACCCACGATTATGTGTGGGAGCTTGCGCCAGGGCATAAGTCTGTTAAGCAGGTCGTCAACGTAACTTTTCCACCTTATCCCCGCCCTTCTCATCTCGTTGTTACGACGTTGGATTTCATCACCAACTAGTGGCTTCGATATTCGAAGGTATTGTTTTCTTGGTGTTTTCTCCTAGATTTTATTTACTAGAGTGTGTTGTTTGTTTCTCGAAAGTGACCATAGGATTTACGTTGCGGAGTTTTCTACTTGTTTACAATTTATCCCCCACGACGTTCACGTAGGATGCAAAGTTTGTCCCCAGAACATCCGGAAGCTTCACAACCTCTGCATACAGCAACACCTGAGGGTACCCCTGAGGACTCTCCTCATCCGGGTGAAATCCCCCTGGTTACTCTACCACACGTGGACATAAGTGACGTCCCAGAAGTTTTTACACCACCTCCACAAGTAGAACCCACTGATCCTCTTGTTGAATTTCTAATTACCAATACTATAGAGGACTATCTCATTCATTGTGGTGAACGACCTGTTGGACGATTAAATCCTTCTGAAGAAACCATTGTTACATCCTCTGAATCGACTGTTGGGCCTTCTCACGGTGTAGTTGGCCAAGATCCTTTTTGGTCAGGTGATTTCCGACGAGTCCTATTTGGTACTGATTCACCTCCTGTTTACAAAATCAACCCTCCTGTGTCTCCTGAGACAGAGACTACACCCAAAACTACCACTTATCGTTTTGTTCTTCCTCCCGATATGGCCCATCTCGCGAATACTACGAGTTTCCAAACCGAGATTCCTGCAACTACTCTTGCCCCTATCAACACCTAGCGAATTCCTGAGGTCAACCCGAATTTACCCCCTAGTTACCATGCGTTGAATCCTTTGTTGAATGTTTCCCATCCAATGCCTCCACAAACCCCAGCTGGTTCTCCAGGTGGTCCTCAGTTTCCTGGGCATCCTATTCCTGGTTTCATCCCGACACTCCCTCAGTTTCCTACTAGAAATCCTAATACTAGTAGCACTATCCCAACTGTTGCACCAAACTTGCACATTTTGGTTGGTGGACAAGGTAGTACGATTCCTTTTCCTTTTCTGGGACATAATACAGTTACTACACAACCTACGGTTGGTACACAACTCTCGGGGGGGATTATAACTACGGTAGGGGGACCAACCTCTCCTTTTGGGCAAAACATACCTTCTGAGTTGGCCCAGTATTGGCAACAACTTTTATGAAACATACCTCTTGCTGGGGGGCAAGCAACAGTCCCTCCTGTAGGCCAACCATATCCAGGTGTGACTAATCCTATTTGGGGTTCGGGTCAAACTTCCCAACCTCAGGTCCCTGCTCAAACTCAAGGTTCTAATCCTTGGGGATACTACCCTATCCATCCACCACCAAACCAACCCAGAGCTTCCCTCTACGGACAGTCTTCTTATGCTCCTACTGGTCTGCCAACGGGGCTTCCACCCCAAAGTCATCAGTACCCGCAAGTGAATCGTCAGTTGCCTTTTCTTGCTACTTTGAATTTGCCTGATTTGTCTAGGATTCTCAACGATCCTATCTGTCACTCTCCCCAATGGCCTGTTATTCCTGCAAAGCTTCCATCAGACATCTCGAAATTCGATGGCAAGGCGGGAGAGGACCCTAATTATCATTTCATGACTTTTCATTTATGTTGTTCGTCTAATTCATTAATGGACGACTCCATTCGTCTCCGTATTTTTCAACGAACCCTCACTGGAGCTGCTGCAAAGTGGTACATTGAGTTACCACGAGGTTTCTTTTCCGATTTTCACACCCTTGCTATGGCTTTTCTCTCACATTACCAGTTACCGATCCGTTACGATACTGGGACTGAGATTTTAACTTCCTTCAAAAAAAATACAAGAACTCATATATCTGATCATATTCATGAGTGGCGACGGAGGCGACGTCTCATTAAACTTGAGCTTCCCGATCAGTTACTGGCAGAGTGATTTACAAAAATTTTTGTGAACAAAATCGCTAAAGACATTGCTATGGGCGGTGTTGTTACAAAAGAGCAGGCTATACGTCGTGCTCAGTATCTTGATCTCGTTTATTCGCAAACGGGAACTCTTTATGATCTATTACTGGACTTGCCTCGTCCTGGTACTTCCACTGCTTCGACCACCCCAGCTGCTTCACATGCAGCCGATGGTGTGATTGGGACTTCTCATGCCCAATCACATTATGTTTTAAACACGACCCCTAAATTCAATTCTTCTAATGTTCAAAATGCTCCATCTCCTGCTCCTCCCGCCGGTAAAACCTTTGAAGTGAACGTTGTTTAGTCTACGTTGACCGGTAAGAACAAATCCAAGAAAGGGAGAGGCAAGAATAAGGAGAGTAAAAATAATAATATGAATGAGAAAACCAAAACCCCCCCTGTTGAAGACCGGGATAAGCGCAAACCACGCTACCCTTGCCTTATCTGTGGTGATGATCACTACACGAAGGATTGTCTGAGACGTGCTGAGGTTAACAAGTTCCTTCAAGGATAGCCAAAATCCTCTATGCCAGCAGTCTTATCCCAACCCTTCCTATCTCAACAACAGGCTTCGTTGGTCATCCATGACCAACCCTCTACTTCTACATCATCTTATGTTTTGATGTGCACCGGTGATTCCAAGAAAGACAATGTTGCACTTACCACTAGAGCTAAAGACTATACTCCTTCTAAGGAGAAGGTTGACAACTTACCTCCTGATCTGGTACAGCCCTCTCCACTGAATCCATCTGCAAATGGTCCTCTTCATCTCGAACGACCGAGCCTTGATACAGTTATACGACCACCCCTGAAAGGTGTCGTTAAGAAATCAACATTCAATCCTCATGCTCGTGTGGCCCAGAACTATAGCATTGTCGAAGATCTGGCCCAAGCACCTTCAGCGATGTCTGCCCTTGAAGTCCTTCAGTCTTGTCCTGCACAACGAAGGGCTCTATTGAAAGCTATAGGTGGAATTGATCCCATAGATACGAATTTGATAGTCTTTGACTTGGAAGACCATATTCCAAGGTTACCCCCATAGCTTGCGTTTCAAATACAAGTTGTTGTCTCCGATAAGAGCATTTGTCGGACTGTCGTAGATGAGGGGGCCTCTACATGTGTAATGTCTTTTTCTTGTTGGAAATCCATTGGCTCTCCCCCTTTAAGTGAATCACAAAACACTTTGAGAGCCTTCAACGGCTCTGTTTTTAAGCCTTACGACGTTCTCCCGTCGTTGCCTGTTACTCTCGAAGGTAAGACCGTCCAGGTTGAAGTGGAAGTTTTCGATGCTCCCCTAGATTACAATCTTCTACTTGGTCGTAGCTAGGTCGATTCTATGCGTGCTTTTGTGTCAACCCTTTTTCGTGTCCTACGATTTCCTCACCAAGGAAAAGTGGTTATGGTTGATCAACTTGCCTTCTTTAATGTCGATACAAGAATGTTACGAGAATGTTGGAGTCGGTCTCTTAAAAGACTCTTCGTTAATGGGTACTTTTCCCATACCACCACCACCTGATATTCCACGCTCGTCAGTTGCTTCTATTAATATGATCTCTTATGTGCCTCATGAACTCCCTGTGTCTGACGACCCTTGGATAGTCCCTAATCCTGGAGATCATGTTCGTTTCGGCGACGTCATGCCGTTAAGTCCGGTTGAGTCCGCTTATCAAGCCATTCAATCGACAACCCTTACTACTTCTTCTTTTGACGAGTTGTCTCCTAATCCCTTCCGTGTCATCTTCCCTACTGACGAGATGATCATGTTCGTCCTGGAGGAAACCCCTTGGGATGATGGGCATCATCGTTCCATACTGTTTCTAGAACAACAGACTCTTGAGAATTATCAGCGGATTTCGACTACGTCGACCGTTGTTGTTATATCCACGGTTCCCCACTCTACACGTGATGTGTTTGCGGAAGGGAAGCTCAGTAACATTTAGCCCATGATACCCATAGATATTTCAGTGAAACCTGGAATAGTCGAGAATGTTCATATTGGAGCTTCGTGTTCTCCCGAAGAAATTGTCACTTATACTTCCTTGTTTAAAGAATTCCGTGATATATTTTCCTGGAGTTACGAAGAGATGCCGGGTATCGACCCTGCTATTGTGGTCCACGAAATTAAGACATACCCTGGAGCTAAACCAGTCCGGCAACGCCTCCGTCCTGTCCATCCACGTAAAGCGGCAACCATTAAACTCGAAGTTGAAAAACTTCTTAAAGCCGGTTTTATTTATCCCGTGGCATTGACAGAATGGGTTTCCAACCCCGTACCGATTGATAAGAAAGGTGGTAGTATACGCGTTTGTGTTGATTATCGGGATATCAACAAAGCTTGTCCAAAGGAAAAAAATTCGACCCCTTTCGTTGACCAGATCGTCGATGACTGTGCCGGTAGTGAAATATTTTCCCTCATGGATGGATTTTCCGGCTATAATCAAATCAATATCGCTCTTGAGGACCAACATAAAACGACTTTTATTTGTCCTTGGGGTAATTTCACCTACAGAAAACTCCCTTTCGGTCTAAAGAACGCAGGTGCAACGTTCCAACGTGCTATGTCTTCCGCATTTCATGATATCAAGCATATCATTCAACCTTATTTGGATGATTTTCCAGCTCACTCTTTACATTGAGTCGATCACCCTAATCATCTCCGAGCAATTTTCGTTCATTGTCGATTCTATCGCATTCACTTGAATCCTCATAAATGTGTCTTTTGCGTTGAATCCGACCGTCTCCTCGGTTTCATTGTTTCACACCATGGGATCCAGGTGGATCCTATCAAGGTCGAGGCGATTCTTAATCTCCCTCCTCCTTCTTCTTTATGCCAGTTACAAAGTTTGCAGGGGAAAGCAAACTTTCTTCGTCACTTCATCCCGAATTACGCTGAGATTACTCAGGGTTTTACACATCTTCTAAAGAAAGGTTCAGAGTTTGTTTGGGATAAGGTTGCTAATAATGCTTTTGAAGCCTTGAAATTATCCCTCACGAAAGCTCCTCTCCTTTTCCCTCCGGATTATAGTCGATATTACTTTATTTATCTAGCAGTGTCCGAGTATACTATCGGCAGGGTCCTCGTTCAAGAGGATGATAACCATGATGAACATGTTATCTATTACTTGAGTAGAATTTTATCATCTACGGAAATCAAGTACCAACATGTTGAAAAACTGGCTTTGGCTGCTGTTCAAGCAGTTCAACGTTTTCGTCATTATATTCTCTCCAGGAAGACTACCATGATTTCACACTGTAACCCCATGCAACATATATTGACACGTCAGTTGCTGGGGGGAAAGTACTCCAAGTGGATTGTTATTCTCCAGGAGTTCGATTTGGAATTCAATCGCGCCACATCGAAGAAATCCCTAGTTTTCGCTGAGTTAATTTGTGATTTTCCCCACACTGCCACGGAAAAGGTAGCAGTTGATTCGTTACCTGACGAGTCACTTTTCCTTATCAGTAACGATGATATTTGGTACAGAGATATCATTATATATCTCCAAACCCAAACTTTCCGGCCGGTTTTGTCCAGTAACGAACGATGTCGCGTTCGTTATCAAGCACGTCATTATATTATCCTTGGCGATACTCTTTACCATCGAGGCATTGACTATGTCTTTCGGTGTTGTTTGAATTTTGAAGAAGCTGAGAAATCTTTGAATGACTTCCATTCAGGAGCATGTGGTGGTCATATGTCTGGGTATGCTACTGCCCAGAAGATCTTGCGCGCATGTTACTTTTGGCATTCCTTGTTTCCTGACTGCATTACTGTTGTTCAGAAGTGTCATGCCTGCCAGACCTATAATCAGAAGATTTGATCGCATCCTGCTCCCCTTCATCCTGTGGTCTTAGTAGGTCCTTTCACTAAATGGGGCATTGATTTCATGACATGTCACCCTCACTCGGCCGGGGGGCATGGTTATATTATTGTAGCTGTTGATTATTTTACTAAGTGGGCCGAGGCGATGCCGACATTTGATAATACTGGGAAGACAGCAGTGTTATTTCTTTTCAACCATGTCATCACTCATTTTGGTGTTCTTCAGGCTATCGTTACCGATCACGGTAGTCATTTTAGGAATTATATGATGTCTGAACTTATAGAGAAGTTGGGCCTTCGACATGATAGCTCAACACCCTATTATCCACAGGCTAATGGCCAGGTCGAAGCCATCAATAAGGTTCTCATCACTATGATTCGACGGATGATAGGAATACATAAAACCAGCTGGCACACAATGTTATTTTCAGCATTGTGGGCATATCGGACATCTGTTAAGTCTGCCACGGGATTCACGCCTTTTCGATTAGTTTATGGCATGGAATCCATTCTGCCAATAGAATGTGAGATACCGTCTTTGAATCTAGCTGTAGAACTCTTACCTAATACTTCTGCCGAAGAGGAACATCTGTTGTATTTGATGCGATTAGACGAGACTCGACGTGACGCTACTCTTGTAATAGAAGCCCAGAAGAAACATGTTACGGCACAGTATGACAAGCATGTCAAACCTCGTGTCTTCTCTGACGGAGATCTTGTTCTTCTATATGAACAAGATAAAGATGTCCTAGGAGTTGGGAAATTCGAACCAATGTGGCGTGGGCCTTACATTGTTAGAAGAGTGTTGGAAAAAGGAGCGTATGAACTAGTTGATTATGATGGTGTACCTTTGAGTGAACCCAGGAATGGGTTGTACTTAAAGAAGTACTATGCATAAGTCATTTGTGCATGAGTACTTGTATTTTATGTATCATACTGCATGTGTGTGTTACTTTAGTTTTTTTTTTGACGTTATCTGGTCTCTACCCTTACGTGACGTTGTGTTTGATAGCCAGATGTTGGAGTTTTCGCTACCTTACATTGGCTTCGCCGACAGTGCTAGCCGTAGTACTCGGAACTTAGCTTCCGCTGCATGGGCAATCTATGCCCCGACAAACGAACTCATATCTCTACGAGATATATGTCTTGGTCGAGCAACCAACAACATCGCAGAGTATAACGCCGTGGTTGAATTACTGGTTGATGCTATCTCTCTCAGAATTCGCCATTTGGTTGTTCGACTTGACTCGCAGTTGGTAGTACTACAACTCAGTAATGTATATTCTATTCGAAGTCCTACTTTATTAAGGGTATATTTGCGAATTCGCCTCTTGGAACGACATTTTGATTACATAGAATATCAACATATTCCTAGATGTCTTAATACATTGACAGATGCTTTAGCTAATTATGTATTGGACAGGCATTTAAATCACTTATAAGTTAAACACATTAAAATGTACACAATGTAAAATAAGCCGGTAGAAACCATGTATATATATATAACGATCAAAGTTTGTTTTTACAAAATGTGCCCGAAGACCAAAATATCAAAAATTGAAGCCCATGGATTCTACATAATGACATCAATGATGTTCACAATAGCACACTAATGTCCTAGCAACTCTGCGAAGCAGATGACCCATAGAGGCATAGACTCCCACAGTGTGATGTTGGTCACGTCGGGGAATCTCCTCCAGAGTCATATCTGGAACGTCGACCATCAGACCCTCTAAGTTCTACTCCACTGTCAGATAGTCTTCGATATACTGTGGAACTGCTACTGCTGCCTCTCCTCGATGCTGGACAAGAGAACTACCAGTAGGTCTATATGCCCCAACGTCTGTGTTATCAACAAGAATTTGGTGTTAGTCTTTGGATAAAACCATAAAAACAAAAACATTCAAATATGTTAAAAATACAAAATCATTTAAAAAATAATAGAATTGGTGTGCTTCTTACTGAGGTATCCCCAGTGTGCATCCTCAGCTAGTGCAAGGTCAGAACCATCGTAGAAATCCAAGACAGCGTATGCATAATCTTCTACCATCAGCACCTGGCCTTGAAGCCATTCGAAGAAGAGATTGCCATACCTGACGATCGGTCCTGCCACATGTCTAGCCATGAGTTGACACCATCGTAACATATGTGGATCCCTGGGACCCGGAAAGTGCCTCTCTGCCTGAAGTCTAAACACCAGAACCCTCTCACAGAAGAAAGACACCAGTAATGATCCATAACCAAACTGTTTTAGTTCCCCACGCCTACATTTGGTCAGTTGTTTTTTGAGACTGCGTAAAACTGCGTCAGCCTAGTTGAAGACCCAGGGCTCAGTACACTCGATGGCATACTGAAAATAGCTCTGCAGAGCCATATGTGGGGCAGCACTTCCTGCCATCTGAGCGATAGTGAAGATAATGGTACAGAGAGTTATATTAGTCACTCCCCAAATGGCCACTTTCCCTTTTTGTCGTTCATCCTCAGGCACGCAGTACTCTCGGCAATACTCACTCATTTTTAAACCACCCCTTCGGGTACCAGTCAAACTGACATAGGACCCTCGCCTGGATAGCCCAGTCAAGAAATAGATGTCCTCAATGTCAATAGTCAATGTGTGAGCTCTGACATTAAAAACCTGTTGATCCGGATCCCACATCCGGACTAAGTGTTCTAGCAATCGAACTTGGGCTCTCATGCCTGGTATGCGGAAATACTTCAAGAGACCACAATCTCTTAAGGCAGCAATGGTCGGAGGGTTATTTTCTGCGTTTGCATTATCATCCTCATGTTCTCATTCTCTCCATTCGAGCACCATTATGATGGTTAGAAACCTACATAGGGAACATATGAAGATGGTTAAAACTCTCTTTCATGGAATAAACCTTTTTTATTGGCTAAACATTACAAACTTTTTTGAACTTTGCATTGTTCGTAGGTGACCTATGGCACACAGTGTGAACTTCTCGCATGCTGCCTTAGGCCCGCCTGCGAGAATGAGGCATTCTTACAGGCCCCGTATGGGCAACCTGCGAGAATCCCTCTACACGCAAAGGGTTTCAAAAATTAACTCAAAACTTGGAATTTTACCAATGAAATCATGAATTTGAACCATGAAAAGATAAAGCATGGATAGCTTACCAAAACACCGCAGACGGCTCGAAGAATGATGGCCCAAAGCTCCCGAAAATCGACGATGAAGATAGAAGGTAAAATGGAAGTTTTTGCACTCAAATGGTAAAAGGGTAAAATGATATGGTAAAATGTGTTATGGATTTATTTTATTTACTTTTTACCATGTTAAAAGTGTTTTTTTTTTTCATGTTTATTCATTATTTTACCCTAATTACTAATATGGAAGTGAGTAAAATGACTTGCAGGTACCCAATGCAGATGATTATGGACAAAAACTTTTGCGGTGTGGTGTGATTTTGTTTGTTTCCTATGGTTTTGATATAAAACCTCAAGCGCCTTTTATCCGTTCTTGCACTTGTCAAAATATAAGAACGTGATCGAGCGTTGTTTTATCTCTTTTCCAGGCTCGCTGTGGTTACATGAAAAAGGAACCCCCCTGGAGTTAACTTTAAGCTCTTTTCAGACTCTCTAAACATGAAAAGATTGTCGAGCGATCTTGCTATTTTCATGCTCGTTAAAGTATTTGAAGTATCCGTCCCTCGAGTGATAGTTTAACCCTTTTTCGGTCTCGTTGGACTATTGTACGAAAAAGGAACTGAGAGAATTCTCTTTTGAGTGTTTTTTCAAACTCTATAATCCTGAAAAACCTTCGAGTTTACTATCTTTGGACTCGTTAAACAAACATTGACAGACCCGTGATGGGACCGAACCACTCCTTCCTAGGGTTCGTTAACAATACTCTGAGGGACTCATCCGAAGGATGATCTTATATCAACAAGCATATGTGATCCTCTTCAAGCTTGCGTAAAAATAAAGAGGTACTTGCCAGAAATGGTGGGGGGAAATTTGGGAAAGGGATATGTTTCATCTTTGTGTTAATTGGCAGTAAGTGTCG
>ML825226.1:0-38004 GCA_009831015.1 Picea engelmannii | reverse complement strand
GCCAGAAATGGTGGGGGGAAATTTGGGAAAGGGATATGTTTCATCTTTGTGTTAATTGGCAGTAAGTGTCGCTCTTGAACATGACACCCCCTATTCATCATTTGAAGCCGGTTTGGGAAATCCATTTGTCTCTCATTCGATTTAATAACAAGGTCTTTCCCTGTGTCGTCTTTGAGTCAATGTTGCCAAATCATTGGTCGTGTCATTCATATGTTCAAGAGTTGTCCGTCTGAAACCTCTATTTGAGTCGACCATCTGCAGTTATCCATTCATTCTATGTCGGCCTTCCTTGTGTCCAAAGTCCAATTGCCACGTACTCTGTTTCATTTTCAAACTCAGTTACTCATTTCGTGTCACTGATGGGGGATACATCAATGCCCTCCTGTGAAGAGGCTTGTTCCGTCGACTTTAGCACATTATCCGGAATCAAGACTTAGAAATTATTTAGTACCTTGGAGCTTGCATGCCTCAATGGCAAGTTTCTCGCTTTCGACAGTGGGTTTACATCATTGACCCCTGATCAAAAGATTCCATCGGGTGTTCGACATCAACTCATTTATTCACACTCAATGGATTGTACTATAGTACCTTGGGAGTCATTGACATCAATGGTGATTTCCCTCGCACTTTTTAACGGTTACATCAATGACTGGTAATCAAGTGGTTTCTACCATGTTCGACTTCGACACATGTAATCACATGGTTAGATTCGTACTCTGGGCGATGAGATTGAAGACCCTGGATATTTTCTTTATGGTCCAGGTTGCGATGGAGTATGTATGATTTGCGACACATAGATCCACTGTGTATGTTTCGTGGCTATGTCGTCTTGATTAAAATCTGTCACACAGATCCACAGTGTATTCAGGTGGTTGTGCTATATTATGACTGCATGGATCCACAGTGTATGATTGGTGGCCATGACCTTTGTTTATGATGTCATCAGTCTGTGATCTGAGTATGGGAATGCCTACCTCAGGAATTGGTATACATTATATTATGCTAATGCTTGGATGTTTGCAGGTTTCCGATTAGATGTGCTCTTGGTTCTCGACACACACATGCATCTTACAAAGTCTATTGACTATCACTGATTCCACTCTCAGACTTTGGGGGGCATTCTGTTATCTACAATTTTGGTCATTGTGATGATGTCATGATGATGTTATGATGATAGAAAATCAAGCTCTTCACTAAGAATATTTTCCTGCAAGAAGTTACATTTGTCTGCTTCCAAAATCATGCTTTTAAGGGATGTTCGCAGGCTACCTATGTATTTGCCTACGAGAATGCCTTATTCTCACAGGCTGCTTTAATCTAGGGTGCGAACCTCTCACACTGTAACTAATAGCCAGGGTGTGAACATGTTCCAAAGGAAGGAAAAAGATAATATCTCGAATCTTCTATAAGGGAATCTTCTAGAAACATGAGTTGGCTTCGAATGGTTATTCAAATGTTGGCATTCCAGATATCTTGGGATCATTTCCTATCCAAGTAACTAATCTATCTTCTCCTATATATTGAGGAGATTGCTCATGGAAAGGGTTAAGCAAGTTAGAAGCAAGCTAGCAAGGGATTGATTGGAGAATTAGTGCAAGACTGTATGGAGGACTGATTCTACAGCAGCAAGAGACTACAACAAGGTCATTAAAAAGTGGTTGATTTTCTTCATGCATGAGAAAGTGTGTGTGTCAGAGCTAGGAGCCATCGAAATGAGACCTATGACATCAAGGCTCAGGTTGTAAGTTTCACTTTCAATTAATTCAATACAGTAATATGTCCCTTTCCCATAAAGATGATGTCACTTTATTACATAACTCCTTGATCATATGTATAGACTAGATATTGAATATATTAATCTGCCTTTACTTCAATTGGTTTGAACTGTTGTGATCTGAATGGGACAAGAGCATTGAAGCAAATCTTGGAACAATAGAGACCTAAGGAAATCGTTCATAAGGTATGTCCATAATCCTTACCTCTTAGTTCATACAATAGGCTAGATCTAGGGAAAGTGTATTATTCTGTCTTGTTTTGTTCTAGATCCAGGTGGATCTAGGGAGATCGGTTCGTGTCCGCACTTACGGATTTATCCTAAAACACTCTAGATCCTCGATCTTAGTTACCCTACCCTTACATGCAATCAGACTTACAATTTTTCGCTTGTCCATCAATTTTTAGGTGGTAACCTTAGTGGATTTTCCTAGGGATCCACATAGGTGACTACAGGTGGGGAATTCCTATAGTACTTGGGGCAGACATTTGATCAAGGTCCCAGTTCCCCTGGAGGGTTCTCGCCTTAATAAAGGGTACTTGCACTGGCTAGGGTTGTTTCACGTTGTTCATCGTAACTTCTCCTCACACCTTTTCTAGTCAATCTGGTGTGGACTTCATCTCCCCCATGAGGTTGGTTTTTCAAAGGCCCTTGAGCCAACTGGTTTTCTTGTTTTTTCCTAGATTTGATTAGGGGTGTGCTCTTTGAGTGTGAGTCTAGGTTGGCCATAGGTTTATTTTTGTTTGTTAGTTACATATACTTTTCACCATGGTTGAACTATCGTGCCAGTCCCGTCGATTACGAGGACTAGAGCCTATAACAGAGGTGTAACTACCTCCGAAGCAGTGCCAAATATGTGAAAAAGACTTTGAAGGGTCGTATTTATAGTTTGACAAAGTTGGTTTGGTTGAGGTAGAAGCGGTTGATGAATGTACTCCACCCAAATTCAATCTTCCTTTAACTGAACCTAACGTCCCTATATTAGTCCAAGTATAAGAACTTTTAAGTTAACCTTTTTCGTTATCTAGTCATCCTCCTACCACGTCTAGACCCATTGTTTCATCCAGTGCATTTGATCCCTTAAGCCCATCATCAAGTGGGATTGGGAGAAACCCATCCGATGGAATCCCAGTCATGTCCTCATTTCCACCCCTTAGCTCCATTGGACCTTCACCATCCATACCTTTTATATTTGGTTCCTCCATTAGGGGGACATCACTTGCATCGCCAACTCCATCCATTAGTATACGTAGCGTTTTAGTATTCCAGTTATAAAATAGTATGCAGAACATAAATAATAAATAAAAATGGTAGGGAAACAATGATATAACCAGAGAAATACCACAATAATACCACAGTAATACCATAATAACACCAGAAAGAGCACTTTGATTACTGAGATAAATGTTCACTTGCCTCTTCGAGGGGGAAACCTCTAGTAGAGCAGATATCTATTACAATAATATCTAAGAAAAAACTTCTCATGCCCTCTACTCTTATTTATACTAAATCTATCTATCCAAAAGAACAATCTATAGGAAGATCCTTCTAGAAGCAGAAGATTCTATTAGGTCTTCTTACAATTGACTTATTCCTCCTTATTACTAGGCCTTATTAATATTGACCTTTATTACATGGAAATATATTATTCTACCCACTTGAGGGGTTAGGTAGGTTAGGNCAGGTGGCATCAACTAGAGTTGTATATTTCCACTAAACAAACACTTCCTTGATGGTGCACTGATTAAGAAGACACTTAGGATGGTACAAAATAGTTTGTGGCTAAAACCATATGGATCCTTCTTCAGCCAATTCAGGAAGGTTGGTTTGAGCTTGGCACTTAGTGCCATTCTCCTTCTTTAAGAAGGAAAAATGAAAAACAGGAAGGAGCTTGGAATATTTAGGAAAAGATAAATGATAGGCCACCTATCCCACATGATTGAGAACTGTATAAGGACCATAAAATTTGGGCACCAGTTTCTGAAAATGTTCATCTTTGAGTGAAGATTGTTTATAAGGTTGTAGGAGAAGAAATACATGGTCGCCTTCAACAAATTGACATTTTGAGTGACCTTGATCAACTTTTTTCTTCATGTGATTCTGATCCATAAACAAATTCTCTTTAAGTGTATGAATAATAGCCTCTCGAACTGTAATCTTTTTTTCAACCACCTAAACCTTTGAGACACCTGGCATGTAGGAGAGAACGAAAGGTGGCTTTTGTCCACATACTACTTCAAAAGGAGTCATACGAGTAGTGGTATGGTAAGAAGTGTTGTACCACCACTCAGCTAATGGTAACCATTGATCCCATTGATTTTTCCTTTCAGAGGAAAAACACATCAAATAAGTCTCCAAACACTTGTTGACAACTTCAGTTTGACCATCAGTCTGGGGATGATAGGTTGTGTTGAGATGAAATTGGGTTCCCTGTAGCCTGAACAATTCTTTCCAAATATTTCTGGTGAAATTGGAGTCTTGATCAGAAACAATAGAATGAGGCATGCCATGAAGCTTGAAGACATGATCCATGAAAATTTGAGCCACAGTGGATGCAGTAAATGGATGTTGCAGAGCACATAAATGATCATACTTGGAAAGATGATCAAATACCACCATGATGAATGACTTATTTCCTGATTTAGGTAACCCCACAATGAAATCCATAGAGATGTCTCTCCAAATAGCAGGTGGAATTGCAAGCGATTGAAGTGTGACATGGAATTTGATGGTTTCTCCCTTGTTACATTGAAAAACATCACATTTAGCCACAAAATCATGAACATCCTTTTTCATACCATCCCAGAGAAAGGAACGTTTGACCCTGTCACAGGTTTTGGTAAACCCTGAGTGCCCAACTATGGGAGTACCATGAAGATCAAAAAGAACCATTAATTTAATTTTTGACTGTTTAATTAAATACAAACGTCCTTTGTAGAAAAGTTCATCATTGTGCCAAGAGTACCCTGGGGAAAGTAGAGAATTGTCTTGCAACTGTTGGATTAGGTGTGAAATTTTAGGATCTTGTAGCCATTCTTGGAGAACATCTTGGAGCCAATCCAAGACAATGAAGGATAGGGAGAAAAGGGACCCTTCATCTTCATATTTGTGAGAAATAGCATCAACAACCACATTTTATTTGACTTTCTTGTAAATGATCTCTAATCATATCCAAAGAGATTAGTTATCCATTTTTGTTTCTTTGGAGAGGAAGGTCATTGCTCCAGAAAATACTTGAGGCTTTGATGATCTGTCTTAATTTGGAAGTGTTGTCCCAAGAGATAAGGGAACCAGAGATATATTGTATGCAGAATAGCCAACATTTCCTTTTCATATATTGATTGTCCTAAATGGTGGTTTGACAATTGTTTGCTGGTAAAGGCCAAATTTTTGCCCTTTTGCATAAGGACTTCTCCAATTCCTCTCTCGGAGCCATCACATTCCAAGACTAAGGTCTTTCTGAAAACAGGAAAGACCAAGACCGGAGTAGTGAGCATAGCCTCCTCCAATGCTTGAAAGGCTTGATCAGTTGCAGGAGTCCAAGTGAAATAATTCCTTTTAAATAGAGCAGTGAGATGCGCCAAAATCTTGCCATAATTCTAAACAAACTTATGATATTATCTTGATAAACCCATAAAACCACGCAAGCTTTTGATAGTCTTGGGGTGAGGCCATTCCTACATTGCTTCAATCTTCTTAGGATCCACCCAGACACCAGACTTTCCAACAATATGACCCAAGTACTCAACTTATGAGGCTCCAAAGGCACATTTAGAGTGTTTGAGGAAAAATTGATGCTGAGAGATTAGATGAAGAACTTGATCCACACGGGCAAGACGGGATTGCCAAGTTTTACTGTAGATGATAATATCATCAAGTAAAACTAAGAAAAAATGGCAAAGAAAAGGATGAAAGACATGATTGATGAGGATTTGGAATGTGTAGGAGGAATTACATAGGCCAAATGGCATGACCAAGAACTCATAGTGACCCTCATGAGTCGAAAAGTAGTCTTAGGAATGCCAACCTCTTGCATATGGATCTGGTGATAGCCTGAACGCAGATCAACTTTGGTAAAATATTGACCACCACTCAACTCATCCAAGAGATCATCAATGCCAGGAATGGGAAACTTTTCCTTGATGGTTAGTTTATTGAGGGCACAAAAGTTAGGACAGATGCACCAAGTACCTTATTTATTAAGTACCATAACCACAGGAGAAGAATAAGGGATGTTACTGAGGTGGATAACACCTGCTTGGAGCGGTTCCTGCATGATTTTATCAATTTCATTCTTTTGGGAAAATGGATGACGATAAGGGAGAACATTAGGAGTAATACTGTCGTGAACAAGTGCTATGGAATTATCATGAGCACCGCGATAAGGAAGAATTCCTTGAGAAGTGGAAAAAACAACTTGGGGTTTGGAGAGAATAGCTTGGAGGTCAAGATGCACAGAGGGTGTCTCAACCGCATGAATAGAATGTAGTTGAGAAATATACTAGAGTGGAATTTCTTGAGGAGTTTTTCCATGTGATGGGAGATGGTGATATCAGGAGAACTTATTGTGAGACCTTGTAAGTGATACCTTTGTCCTTCCGATTGGAATTGCATGGTTAATTCCTTAAAATCCATAAGAATGGGACCCAAAGTGCGTAACCATTCAACACCTAACACAATGTCACACCCACCCATTTCAATGGAAAACATATGAGATTTCAGGTGGTAATGTCCAATCTGAAGACATACATTTTCACAATGCCCACCAAATTTCATGGACCCATCATTGGCTATCATGATTTGAAAGTTATTGACAACATGGATATAGCAATTGGTTTCCTGGGAAATGTGATGATGGATAAAATTGTGGGTTCTATCACTTTAAACCATGATGATGACCTTCCTATTCTTAGTATAGCCAATGAGCTTGATGGTTTGGGGAGAAGAGAAACCAGTGAGAGCATGCAGGGAAATCAGTGGTTCAACTTCAAGTGGGTCAGTGGGCTCCAGGGTAGCATCGGGAAGGGATGGCTCTTCAACAATTGGAACTGTAACATATTCTTCAGGAACATCTTCGTAAATGGCCATAAAAATATTTTGTTCCTTACAATTGTGCCCTGGAAAATATTTTTCACCACAATTATAGCAAAGACCCTTCAATTAGCATTCAACAATTTCATCCCTATTTAATTTTTGGACCTTGAGGGGGGTGAGAAGAGGGTTAGGATTTGTGAGGCGAGTGCGAGAAACAAAAGAGGGTTTTTTGTTCTAGGAAAAAATAACTTGTTTGGATTCTTTAGCACGTTTAGTAGCTTCCAACCAAGACTAAGGGAGGGCCATGAGAAACTAGGATCAGATTTCATCCTTTAGGCCACTGATAAAACATTCACAGAAGAAGGCATCTGACATGCCCTTAGTTCGAAAGGCCAAATGATCAAAAGAAGATATAAATTATTCCATTATTCCTGACTGTTTCAACTTGGTCAAACGACTAAGATAGTGGGTATTGATGTCAAAGTGATCATAGATCTCAGCAACTAACTGGGTCTAGGAAATATACCCTTGACATGGATTTTTACACCATTGGCACCATAGCCATCGTTCAGGATCTAGATAGAGGACAACATAGCAAATTTTGTCCAATTCATCAATAATACGATGGAAAGAAAAATAATTCTCCATTTGAGTGACCCAACCCGTAGGATCAGAGCCATCAAATTTATTAACCTCGACATAGTGAAGATGGGGGTCGCGCTGAAAGGAGTTGGATTGAATATGCAAAGAATGAGAGGATTCAGCAACAACGGGCTGGTCCGAGGAGGAAGGACCTGAAGAACGGTTCAAGAACTAGTTGACAACAGACTAGAGAGTGTTAAATTGGTTCATGAATTTGGCGTCCATGGTGTCAAATTTGTGCTTGACGTGGGTTTCTAATTGTGAAAGGCGGGAATTGGTAGAGGAAATTTCAGAGGTCACTTGATTGATGGAAGCTTGCAAGTCTTGGTTGCGATTGGTGGCCATTTAGAGAGGGGAAGTGAAAGTAAGGAAAAATAGGTGGGTGGGACCACAAAAAAGGACTTATAAGTGATAGGTACCACAATGATTAGGGAAAGAAGAGAAATAGAATGGAATAGGTGGGAAAATGGGGAAGTTAAGAGGGGTGGGATCGAACAGTAGTACTTGGCCCAATATCTCAGTGAACCAACTAAAGAGGATAGATCATGCCCTTAGACATACTACCCGACTACCCAGGTACTAGAGAGTATCTTCCTAAGTGTTTTTCTCGATGGAACTATAGCAGTCAGAGGACCGATCAGTTTTTCTATGGAGGGATTCATGAGATCTAGGCCTATCCATATACAAGTGTTGTCTGATTCACTACCACTCGAAGGGGTACCAACATGGGTTACAAGGGTGGAAAAAAGATGTGTTATTAAGTACCACTTGTATTTCCTTCATGTATAAATCCCTGACCACGGGTTTATATGCGTAACGACAGATATTTGTAGCTTTAAGACATCAGAATATGTCTCTACCTTTAAAACAAATTTAACCCACAATTTTCTACCGAGGAAGGTGCTATGATACAACTTATAGTATTCCAGTTATAAAATAGTATGCAGAACATAAATAATTATCTAGAAATGGCAGGGAAACAATCATATAACCAAAACAATACCACAATAATACTAGAATAATACTAGAATAACACTAGAAAGAGCACTTTGATTACTGAGAGAACTGTTCACTTGCCTCTTCGAGTGGAAAATATCTAGCAGATCAGAGATCTATTTACAATAATATCCAAGACAAAAATTCTCATGCCCTCTACTCTTATTTATACTAAATCTATCTATCCAAAAGAAGAATCTAGAGGAAGATCCCTCTAGAAGCGAAAGCTTCTATTAGACCTTCTCGCAATTGACTTATTCCTCCTTATTGCTAGGTCTTATTAATGTTAAACTTTTTTACATGTAAATATATTATTCTACCCACTTGAGGGGCTAGGTAGGTTAGGTCCCTACCAAGCATTCCCATGCCCATCCCAAATACTTATTTTCCTACTTCCAAATTCTTTTCTAGTGGGGGGCTGAGATTTGGTTTCATCATGGGAAGTGGATCTCCTTCCACTTCCGCCAATCCAATGATCAACCTGATGTCATGAGGGGCAGGTACATATTTTGGATGGAGTATTCCTAGTGGTTGTGGGGTTGTCCTTGGTCAACCTGGGGGAAATGATACTTATGTATGTTTCTTTTTTCCATGAGTTAAAACACATTACCCTGGGGGAACATCCCTTGTGGTAAATTGGAGTTTTCCCTTTGTCCATATATCTAGTCCTGCAAGTTTCTTCCCTGGGACCAGCACTAGGAACCTTTCTCTTGGAGGGTCCTTTTTTTCCTCTAGGGGAAATCCCCTTGGGATATTTTTTGGTGGCAGGATTAGTCATTCTACTACCATTGCCACCATCCCTGGGGGAACTCACTCTCCAACCATTTCCCAACCTTCTAGCAACACCAATATAGGGGGACCGCAAGGTCCATCTGGGACAACATAAACTTCACCTCCCTCCCAGTCTCCATTTGCATTTTTTCCCTTTATTTCAACGCTTGACTTACCACATTTTTCACGGTTAAAGAATGAACTTATTTCCACAATCCCTCATGGACCATGATGCCATCAAAACTCCTATCAAACATTCTGAAGTTTGACGATAATATGGGATAAGACCCTTCCACACACATCATGACATACCATTTGTGGTTCTCATCCAATTATTTAATGGATGATAGTGTGAGATTCTGCATTTTCTAGAGATACCTGACCGAAGCTGCTACAAAGTGGTATATTGAAATCAAGGTTGTTTCTTTTAGAAGCTTCAATGACCTGGAAATGGAATTTTTAACACATGACCAATTTCCTATTCGATATGAGACAGGAACATATCTATTGACTTCCCTGAGTCAAAATAATTCCACCCACATCTCTGATCATATTCATGAGTGGCTTCGATGCAGTAGGATGATTAAGATTGAGATTCCAGACAAGCTCCTAACAGAGTGGTTCACCAAGTCCCTCTTACAACCCATCTCCAGGGATGTAGATATGGTTGGGGAAACCATCAAAGATCAAGCCCTCTTGCGTGCCCAATATCTATATTTGATCTATTCTCAATCGGGTACTCTCTATGATATCATTCCAAATTCTCCTCTTCCATTAAATGATCCACATAAACCTCTCCCAAGGCCCCATGTCGATAGTGTGGTTAGTTATGTTTCCCATGTGTCAGGTAGTTGATCATATGGGAAAATTATCCATTCAATTAAAACCATCAACAGCTGGCACTAATGCTCAAATTTTTGCAGTCCCTCGTCAAACCTCCGAGGCGAATTTGGGATAGTCCATGCAAACAAAGAATCCTCAACAACCTGGAGGCAAGAAAAAGAGGAAAAAAAACAAAATTTCCACTGATGAAAAAGGGACTACCACTACCCAAACTTCCCAAGATGGAGGCACTAAAAAGAAGAGGAAATCTCGGTTCCCCTACACCATCTGTGGGGAGGACCATCCCACTCACCACTTCCCTTGGAAAGATGAGATCCATCGGTATTTTGCACAACAACAGGGCCCCCAACAACCTGATGTATTAACTCATCCCTTCCCTCCCCAACATCAAAACATGGTTTCCTCAAATCCTTCCCCTCCTCTAAGGGGCATTGCAGGTACCCCTCACCATGAGGGGTCTTCCTCGAATTCTTCAGTGTTCCTATGTGACCACATGATCAACTTTCATACTTGGAACAAGAACTACAACATTCACGAGCCTTCCAATGTTGCCCCGAACATCGCATATTCTTCCCAACCTAGTAGCCCTCTTTAGATAGAGAATCCATACATTGATGCACCACTTCACCCCCCAAAGGGTGTTCTTCATTGTACGACACATCATCCTAATGCATGGGCTTCCCACAATTACAGTATTTTGAAAGACTTATCCCATGCACCTTGTTCCATGTCGGCCCTCGAAGTTTTCCAAAGATGCCCCACACAGCAGAAAGCATTGTTATCATCCATAGGTGGGGTTGATCCCTCATATTCAAGATTGATTACCTTTGACACTACCCAAGTTACTCATAGGATCTCCCATCAAGTATCTTTCTAGATTAAAGTGTGAATGATGGGGAAAAAAATCTTCCGAACAATCGTTGATGAAGGAGCCTCAACTTGCATCATGTCAATTTATTGTTCGAAATCCCTTGGCTCTCCTAAGATTGATACATCTGCTACACTTTTAAAATCCGTCGATGGACATATGTTCCAACCTCATGGAATAATCATCTCCTTACCCATTGACTTAGGTGGAAATATTCTCTTTGTTTTCGTAGAGGTCATCGACGCACCACTTGAGTACATTCTATTACTTGATTTCAGTTGGTTCTACAATATGACTATAGTTGTCTCGTCGATATTCAGGTTTCTATATTTTCGTCACCAAGGGAGAATCGTTACAATCAATTATCTTGTGGTTTGCACCCCAGAACTTGGATCCAATGCAGGGTCGAATGTTTTATACCCTTCATCAATGATACTATCCAACCTGCCATGAACGTTGGTGCGAGGATGTTCAAAGATCCTTCACTTATGGGTATATTCCCCATTCCACCACCATCTCCTACTGCAACCACCACCCCCATCAACATGATTTACTCATCTACTATCATATCCCTTGGGTATTTTGATCCTTGGGTGGTACCTCATCATGAGGATGTTGATTCATACAGAGCATCCATACAACTTACTGTGGTCAATATTGCCTATCTGACAATCCCATTAGCATCTGTTGATACTAGTCAAGAAATCCATCCTCATATGAAGTGTGATCAGCCTGCTCCACCCAAACAAGTTGTTGACTCTCCAAGATCACATGACTCCATTGATTTTGAGTTTCCTTCAGAAGAGGCCATCTTGGAAGTCATGGCTTCCACAGATAATCCCAGGGAAGATGATAACTATCTAGAATCCATTCTCCCTAGTTTGGAACTGATGAGAGATGGGATTATGGGTCTTGTTTCGAGACTGGGGGAATTTGTTGGGGAATCCATTCAAACCCCTAGTCGTGACCCCTTTCCACCTTGTTTTTCCTTTTTAAAACTTTCCACTGAATTATCTACTTCCCCTTCCATCAAATATTCACATTTCTTACCTTCTTTACATCTTGATGGAGCCCATTAAGGAGCTTCCCTAGATCACGATACCACTCACAATGAGTATCTTCGTATGCAAGATTTTTTTATCGTGTGGCATTGCCCTTGCATGGTAAGCCATATGATGCCAACCTTGGCTTCTGAGTTCATATCTTATGAAAAGGATCCTTTAGTTGAGCCAATAAATAGCCTCTACTTTGCATAAGGAATAAATATGTGTGGTGCCTTGTACATAGGTGTGTGGTGTGAGTGTTTTTTTTTTTTTTCCTTTCTCATATCCAAAAATCCAAAAATATTTTCCTTTTTTTTATTCTTCTATGTATTTTGACCTTGGAATTTATTTTACATGTGCTTGATAGGATTCTAGGTACTTTTGTTACAAATATGATTACTTCCATTGAACTTGGGGTATGTGTTCCCCAACTGGCATAGAGGGATAGGTTTTTCCCTACATTTTCCTCTTTGCATTATTAACTTCCCATACTGCCAACAATATGCCTTAGGTTTGAACCCATCCAGTTGCGACATTAGCCACTCCTTTTGCAAGGTGCAACTAGTTCAGTAGTGCCTAACTTTCATGGGAACCATAGTTAGCACCCAGATTTCCATTTGGTTCCCATGTTGCATTTTCTCGTAGGCTTAGGAGCCCTCTTTGTTCCCCACCATGACTTGAATATTGAGCCTCATTATCCTCTCTTTGTCTATATTTTGGCCACATCATGTGGGGGTTACCAAATTGTTTTATGTTTCTTAATGGCCTCCTATGAATTTTCTACTTGTGTCATTCCTACTGCAGTTACGTTGTTGTTTGCCCATATTTCGCTTACCTCTATGCAATAGACTTGCCCATCCACCTCTTGCATTATTTGGCCTCCATTTTGCATCCACCTACCCAGGGAGAGAGAAACCGCTAAGAGTGAACCTCACTTGCCAATACCATTTGCATCTGTCACTTCTTAGGTCAGTTCCATGCACTTGGAACATAGGAGCATCTTGTTAAGCCACTCGTTCTCTCCCGACAAGTCTCCTTTAATATTTTTTCAAAGTCTTTAAAATTGAAAATATTTTCGAGTGATATTCTCTTCTTTCACACTCATTAAATGGTTTGAAAGGATGTCTATTCGATATAATTTTAACCCTTTTCCAAACCGAATGGACTAATGAAAAATGAATACTCTAGTCCACCTAGGCTAGAAGAGTTCTCCCTTCTATTGTTTTATACTTTTTCGGGCTTAGAAAACTAAATTTACGAAAAACAACATCAAGCTTACTCGAGTAAATATTTTGTTCCCATTAAACGATGAAGGAGACCGAGAATAATTGTGTCGTTCTTTCATGCTCGTTAAACCATGAAGGAGATGAAATAAAAACAATAGTGGGGGTTTTCCACCATTGGTCTATTCAAAAAATGGCAACGTCAGTTGAATCACCCTTGAACATGGCACATGTTTGAATCCTCGTCATAATTTGGGTTTTACCTTGCCTAGGATTTGTTCCAGTTATATGAGTTAGAGATACTCCTCCGATTAGTTACTCTTCTAGTCATCATGAAGAGTTCTTCAATGCCTCTTGCGTTGTTGCACTATATTTGTTAGTCTCTTGTGTCTTTCTGCCAAATCACCATTGGGTGATGCTATATGTTCAATGGTAGTTCAAGCCTTAGTCCACCATCTATTTTTTATTTGACTTTCCGATTCGGCCACCCCTGTGTCAGTTGTACTTTTTTATGCTCTCTCTTCACATCATGTCTCGATGAATGTTTCATGTTGATTGACGGGGGATATATCAAGGCTCTGTTTCGATAGATCTCTTCCTATATAATTCTACGCAATCTCTAAGATAGGGATCTAGAAACCAGATAGTACCTTGTATCTTGCAATCATCATTGGCATGCCTCTTTGTGATTGATAGTGGGTTTTTATCATTGACTATTGATCGATTGAGTCTATGAGTGTTCAACACCAAATCATCTATTCACACTCTTATATTGAACTAGGTACCTTGAGGTCCATATTCATCATCGATGGGTCCCCTCACATATGTTAACGGTATACATCATTGATTGGTAATCAGATGGTTTCTACCATGATCAACATTAGTTCATCTATTCACATGTTGTATATTCATGCCATCGGGGTTTTAGGACAAAGACCTTGGGTTGGGGCCATATCCTTCATTTACAACATCCCCTCCCAAGCTACAATGGAGTATATCACTTGTATATGAATACTTTAGGGGCACTCTCCTCAGTGCTCATTTTCTTCCTAACCTCTATATGTTGTGTCATAGATCCACATTGTTTATTTTCGTTGCGGTGATTATGTTCCTGACATAGATCCACACTGTATATGATGGTGGCTAATGTTGTGTCATGATGTAGATCCACATTGTGTTGTCTTGTGGCGAAGATGTTATTGATGACATGGATCCACTATTGATCCATATTTTATGAGCATTACGAAATGAATACAGATTATTAACAGGTGCTTAACACAAAATAACAGAGATACAATAAAACTGGTTTTCTATTGAATAGAGAAATAAGTTGGAAACTGTAAAATGCAGTGGAAACAAGCTTGCTAGAATGGTGGTGGCTTATCTATGAGGGGAGATGTGATGGTTGTGCTCATTCGTAAGAAGATGATTACACTGAGGCTCTCAAGGCCTTTTTACAATAAACAAGAGTTTCCTAAACATCCAAAAACCTAACCCTAGGAGATGAAGTGCCAAAAGTCATGTGGGCCCCGTTTGGGTAAGTTAGTACATCAACTTCCCAGGGTCGTAACTTTTGCATACGATCTCTGTTTTAGGCGTATGATATCCCATTGGAAAGATCTATCTGAGGACTACAGTAGTTGCAACATACCCCAAAAAATGTCATTTAGGGCGTCAAAATGGCTATGGAAGTTCAGGACTCGAAAAACTTCTAAAAATAGTAAATTATCAAAATTGCTAGAAAGTTGTTTTGAGCCAGCTGGAAAAGGTGGGTGGCCACCAATATCCACCTGGATCAATCCTCCCTCCTTAGAAAGAAATGGTCTCCATTAATGAGGAAATTTATTCTGAATTTGGCCCCAGGTGAGCCACTTGCCTTGGTGCAGGAGATGAGTCAGTCGAGGTGGCCGCAAGGGGAAGTGCAAAATCTATGGGACCCAATGGTTGGAATCCCAACCCCACATAAAAGGGGTTGTGGATGGTTGAGATATGCAGGGCTCATTTGTAGCTATGTTGGACATACAGAAGGCTCTAATCCTATGTGTGGTGGTACTTTGAATTATACATGCGAAGGATATGCACAATCATTCAATTTACAACCTCAGTTTGGCCATCTGTCTGGAGGTGGAAGGCCATGGATTTGGTGAGGTTGGTGTCCAGCAATGACCAGAGGCTCGACCAGAATGTGTTGATAAATCGACTATCCCGATTTGAGACAATGGTTTGTGGGATTCCAAAATATACCCAGACTCGTTCAAAGAAGATCTTGGCAGTGGCCTTTTCTATGATGCTCTTCTTATAGGCAACTAGAATCGCCATCTTAGAAAAGCGATCAACAACCAAAAAAAAACAGTCATTTCCCCACTTGGTGGATGGGAGGCCCGACATGTAGTCCATTGAGATGGATTCCCATGGCCTGTCAGGATTAGGAAGAGGGGTGTACAGGCCCTATTTCTTAGTGGTTGGTTTAGAAATAGCACAGGTAGTGAAGGACCTAATATACTTTCTGACCTCTTGTCGAAGTTTTGGCCAGTAAAAATGTTTATGTAGCATCGCTACTATCTTTTTGACATTGAAGTGTCTTGCCACCCAACTGTAGTCGGCTTCCCAGATCAGCTTCGCTCGCTCACTTGATGGAACACAGATATGGCCCAGATGAAACAACAACCCATCCTGAAGATGGAAATTATTGAAAATGGAAATTATCGACAACTATGTTTGCACCCAACATTTGGTAGGTGGTGGAAAAGTCAGGGTCTATATCATAGAGTTGGGGCCATCTAGATGTCTCATGGCCACAATAGTCTAGCACCATGGTGAGTGTTGTGACTGGTGGTTTGTTGAGGAAATCAGTGACATGATTGGTGCTTCCTATTTTATACTTTATGTTGAGGTGGAATTGCTGCAAGTATGTGGACCACTTTTGATGGCAGTCATTCTACAATTTTCGTTGTGTCTGCATGAACTGTAGTGGCTTATGATTAGTGTGGATGACTGTCTCCTTCCCAAGAATGTAATGTCTCCACTGGCTACAGGCTTGCACAATGGAGTACATTTATTTGTCATAAGTAGGGTACTTACAGACAGTATCTGATAGTGTCTCACTATGATAGGCCATGGGGTGGTTGTGTTGAGTGAGAATGGTGCCCACAGCATAGTCTGAAGCATTTGTCTTGATCTCAAAGGGATGTTGCAGGTATGGTAGTGAAAGTATTGGGGTTGAGCACAAGTGTTGCTTCAAATCATCAAACGCTTGTTCTAGGGACTGACCCCACGCAATTTTTTCCTTACCACCACCCCTGTTTATTTGGTTGAGGGCCCATGCCATATGAGAGAATCATAGCACAAACCTGTGGTAGAAATTGGCAAGGCCCAAAAATCTCCAAAGCTCAGTGAGTGGCCAGTCACGGATGACTTGGATCTTGGATGGATCCACATGTACTCCATTTTGATCAATGATGTAGCCCGAGTAATGGACCTTGTCCATGCCGAAGGAGCATTTTTCCAAGTTAGCATATAGCTTGTGCTACCACAGGGTGTGCAGAACCAGCTGAATATGTTGCAAGCGTTCGACCCAACTCTTGCTGTAAATTAGAATTTCATCCTGATATACCACTACAAAATTATTGGTGAATGGTCGCAGGATATCGTCCATCATCCTCATGAAAGTGGTTGGAGTATTTTCCAATCCAAAGGGCATGACCAACCATTCAAAAAGGCCTTCCTTTAACTTGAAGGTATTCTTCCATACATTTTTCTATTCTATCGAGACCTGGTGGTAGCCAGACTTCAGATCAATCTTACTGAAGTATTTGGCCCCCATAAGTTGATCAAGGAGGTCGTCGATTCGGGGAATCGAGTACCAATTTCTGACTGTGATTTTATTCAAATATCGTTAATCAATACAGAGTCATCATGTTCCATCTTTATTCTTTACCAACATGATTGGGCTCCCACAAGATGATGAGTTGGGACGGATGTGCCCCTTATGGAGCAGTTCTTGGATTTTTCGCTTGATCTCCTCATTCTCTAACAAAGAGCGACGATAGACTAGCCCATTGGGAAGTGGTGCGTCAGGGGTCAGATCGATGGGGTGCTTAACCTGGCAGTGCAGAGGTACCCCTGTAGGTGAGGAGAAGATATCTGAGTATTCTTCCATGACCTTATCTACTTGCTTCTACTGTGTGGAGAGGTCGGCCACAAACACCCTAGATGTGGCTATGATCTTTCTCTTATTCTGAAAGAGAATCACTAAGAAGACAAAATTCCCCGTCTGAGAGATGACCTTCCTACATTGCTTAGCAGAGATCAAGGAAATAGCACTAGGTGGGACTGCCTCGGGAATCCTGTACAATTTCATGTTCAAAGTAATAATAACATTATGAGGCCTAGACTCATATACAACATGACGCTTCCATAAATAAGGTTGGCCCAAAAGAACATCAAAAACTTTGAGAGGAGAAACATCACACAATACCTTGTCTTTGAAGACCTTAATGTCGTACGACAGTCGAAACTGTTGGCTGATGCGGAGATCGCTTCCTTGGTGGAGCCATCCAATGGTGTAGGGTTGTGGGTGTGATATTGTTGGTAGGGCCAACCGCTTGACGACATCTACTGAGATGATATTCTTCTGGCTACCACTATCAATGATGAAGTGCACTGGGGTGCCTTTTACCCACATCTATGAATGGAAGAGGCACTCTCCTTCTTCTGGCTCATCTGGTTCACTAGGCTAGAGCTTGGTGGTAGCAATGGTGGCACTAGGTTCCGCATCAATGATCCATCTTCCCCTTTCTAGTTCTATCTCAGAGTGAATATGCATCTGATTCAGAGGCTTTCACTTCGTCCACCAACGACTTCTTTGAGCGGCAGTCAACAGTGTTATGCCAAGAGCTCTTATGGAAGTCGCACCACTTCCCAGTGTATTTCTTTGTCTTTTCGGTGTCCTTATTTGCTTGCGGCTTGGACTGGTTGTCCTGATACTGTCCATATTTTCTCTGTCCTTTGTTTTGTGGGTTGGGGCCACCCTTTCCTGGCTTTTGTTGTGAGGGATTCCCAGGCCCAAATAGCCGTGTCGTTTATTTGAGCTTCTGCTCGATTTTGACGACATATCTGTAGGTCGCGCCCAAGGATCAGATATCCATAAATTCCATTTTAGTCTGGATGTATCTATGTAGAGCACTGTGATACTTGAGCACCAGATTTCACTCTGAATCTTTGATACCCAGCTTGGTGCGTAAGGTATGGAAGATATTTGTGAAATCTGGCACTTCTTGGTCTCTTTCTTGCCACAGTGTGGTCTATTTGGTATACAGGTCGTCATAACTTCCGATAGGGTAGTATTGTTCCTTAATAGCATTCCTGAAGGATTCCCAGGTGGTCATGAATGAAAATAATGAGGGTTCCTCTGTTTCCTTTTGCTCACAGAACGTTTCCCACCAATCTTTGACATGGGGAATGGCTTTGAGGAGTGAAAAAGTAATATTTTCTCTATTCGAAAAGTTATGGACAGAAAAATACCCTTCTAGTAGATTCAACCACTTGTCTACAACATATGTGTCTATATGACCTTCAAATATAGGAATATCGAAGTTTATTTGTACCTTGAAGGGGGCGGTGCCTCCGTTCAAAGAAGATGTGTCACCTATTGGTAGTTGCTGAAGGATTTGCGTGAAACTATCCATCATCTGGTTCCTCTGTTGTGTGAGGGATTCCTCAATCAACAATTTGAAATAATCTCCTGTCCCGTCATCTTTGTTTTCTCCTTCCATGAGAGGTCGCTTGGGCGTGCGAGAGATTTTGTCCTAAAGAGAAACAAGCTCGAGACCCAAGTCTTTGTACTCTGACCTCGTTGGGGACATGCATTTAGACGACAAGGAGCAGACCACTCTGATACCACTGATTTGTATTTTATGAGCAGAATGAAATGAATGCAGATTATTAACAGGTGCTTAACAAAAAATAACAGAGATACAGTAAAACTGGTTTTCTATTCAATAAAGAAATAAGCTAGAAACTGTAAAATGCAGTGGAAACAAGCTTGCTGGAATGGTGGCGGCTTATCTCTGAGAAGAGATGTGACGGCTACACTCATTTGCAAGAATATGATTACAATGAGGCTCTCAAGGGATTTTTACAATAAACAAGATTTTCCTAAACATCCAAAAACCTAACCCTAGGAGATGAAGCGCCAAAAGTCATGTGGGCCCCGTTTGGGTAAGTTAGTACATCAACCTCCCGAGGCCGTAACTTTTGCATACGATCTCTGTTTTAGGCATATGATAGCCCATTGGAAAGACCTATCCGAGGAATACAACAGTTGCACAAATTTTCATGATGAAATTTTGCGTACGCAACATATCCCAAAAAACGTCATTTAGGGCCTCAAAATGGCTTCGGAAGTTCAGGACTCGAAAAACTGCTAAAAGTAGTAAATTATAAAAATTGCTAGAAAGTTGTTTTGAGCCAGCTGGAAAAGGTGGGTGGCCACCGATATCCACCTAGATCAACTATCTATTATTTCGTGGCCATGGTCTAGCATTTCATATCATGGATCCGTAGTGTATTTTTTGGTGGCCATGTTCATTCAATGTATGAGTATGTATACCTAGGGAATTGGTCTATATATGCTCTCATCCTTGATGTCTGATTGCAGGTACTCATTGGTTCCTTGATATCCAAGCTCCTTATTTATGCCACTTATCACCATGAATTTTTGTAATGTATTTTGGCCATCCATTCCTTTCTCGACGTCACACATTAGGGGGCATCTCTTATACTTGTATTTTCCACCATGGGTTGTGAAATCATGTTATTATATATTATGAGGTTAGAATTACATAATTGAGTGAAATTCTCATAATTATTTCAAAAGGAAATAATTATTTTGTCACAATTTCATAATTATGGAATACAAATTATTTCAAAGTTGAGAATAAACTCATAATTGAAAATAAAGTTCATAGTGAGTTGTAAAAATCTCATAATTGAGCATGGAACTTGAGAAAAAATATCATAATAGAGAAAAAGCTCATAATATGTTGGCAAAAGCTCATAATTAAGCATGAAACGTGTACATGACTTCTAATTGCTTAGTTCACATGCCATCAATCCTATATATGGCTTGTAATTTCTTATTTCACATGATATCAAGTTATCCATGATTTGTATCCACTTATCCATGACTTCTATCCACCTAATTCACATGTCATGAAGCCTATATCCAATCTCTTCTAAAATTCTATAAGGAAAGGCAAAATCAAGGATATGAGGAGAGGAGTTTTGAGGATGGTTACATTGTCAGAATAAAGAGAGAATCTAAAGAGTCTAAGGAAGAGCACGGGGAGCTAGGGACTAGGAGGAAATCATCAACAACCAAGTTATGAGTTTGATGTATTTCTCTTAAATTAATTAATAGATCATTGGTTTTCCTCTGTATTATTTGTGTTTAATGCATGAGTAATTTAGATATGATCTTATAAGCAATAGATCTAGATATGTCTAGTGAGTTTGGTTTCCTAACACTAGAAGGATAGTAGATAGATGATTGTTTGGATCCTTTTGTGTAGGAAGCAAGATTGCAGGTGTTGTAGCTAGATCTAAGGAGTTGCAACAACCGAGGCATGATAGGACAACCTTCAATCCCAAGGAAGCATATTGTAGGAGCTAGAGTTGGATCTCAAGAGCTGCATCATCCAAATATGTGAGGATAACCATCGATCAAAAGGTATGTTCAACACCCTTCTTGGTTAAAAGTAAAAAAATATAATTATCTCTAGGGAGAACCATAGGAATCTACCCCCTTTATGTCTCGGATAAAGGGAGGATGCTAGGGAGATCTTGTTGTTCATTTAGTGAGATCCTTGTGATACTTTGTTCTATAACATCACGTATATAAGCTGATGTACGTGACTTTGGTCAAGAAAAGTCATGTATGTATGCGACTATAGTAAATTAAACCCATGTACACCCAATAAAAGTCCCTCAAACATGAGGGAGGAGGGTTGGAAGACTAAAAAAATATCAGAGAAATCAAGAGAATACTAAACCAAGGTTCAAAACAAACAAACAAAAACTTCAAAATAAATGCACCCAACAAGAACCCTATAACGACCCAAAAAAGGGAGAATCCCCAATGGAGTCACCAATTCTATTACAGAATATTACTTCCTATGGTTTTTGGGTTAGAACTACAATAGATCAGAACCCAAGGAAACTTCTCTCAGAATCTAATTAAACAATAAATTAGGAATAACCACCTACAATAACTAACTTTTAGAAAAAGGGAAGAATAATGCACATGGAATCCTACGTTTGAAGTAGATCCCACTTGATGTATTTCGCTATGGAATTCCTTCACAACAAGCCTATGAAATTCCTACAAACAAAGAAATATGAAACTACAAGAAAGTAGTTATCCGATAACTAACTTGATGTAATCAATTTAGATTCAATGTTATATTTAAAATAACATACACATAATATAATCATAATCACAAATTAACACAAATAATCGAACAAGAATGAGATTTTTTTTATTGATTAAAGAAAAATGGCTTGGTTACAACTGATAACCGCTACGACATGATCCCAAAACTAGGCTCTAAGTCCCTCCACCCAAGGCTGAATATGTATAGGAGTGCCTCCAACACTCTGCACTCTAGTAGGTCCAAGAAAGACAAAGATGTTCTTCTTGAAAACATAAGGAGAATGCAAATTCTAGAAGTAATGGTTTCCAGGCAAAGGGGACAGCCTCAGACACTAGGAAAACAGGGAACTTGTAGGACAATATTCAAAATGGCAACATAAGGATGCACTTCTTGACCATCTTGGCTATTCATTTCCTCCACCCCAAGGCTCTCTTTTATAATCCACTTTGATGTTTGGAGTCATTATGTATAGGATTTAGGATGTTAAGGAATGGAAAAGCCCATTAAATCCACCTGAATGTCAGGATTATATTTTTTTGAGCCAAAATTAACATGTATGTGAGTTGTTAATAGGGAACCTGCATATGTACGCAAGTTGCTTTAAGGAAAGTCGCATACATTTTGATAAATGGGGTTTTTAAATAATATTTTGAGGAGGAAAAAGGGGATTTAAGTCCTCCAAGTAGGGAAAGGGATGTAACATAGGCCAATGAATCATCGTATACATGTATAGTGTAAAATGACGCTAAAACACCCCNTAAGTGTGTGCTCAACAAAACCAACTTGTAGGGCCATTTTGGTGGCTAGTCCAAATTTGGAGATTTGGGTCCCAAACAATTTCTAAAATCTTCCGAAGCCATTTTGAGGCATCAAACATAACCTTTTTATGGTCCAAACCTTACTATGGAGAAATATTCTATACTCTACAAATCCAGACCTTTCCAATGGTTGAATAATTTCATTAGTCAGAGTTTATATGTGAAATTGTTTCCTCCCACAAGTTGACCTATTGTATTGGTCAGCATGGTGCAAGTGGATGCCACATCATCCTCCATTACTTAAACATGTGAGGCTATCCATGTAGTGGATTTTCCAAAAATATTCTCGAAGCTCCAAAACTTTATCACAATTGAGGGTTGAGGAAGTCAAAACCCTACCCCTAGATGGCTATTAGGATATGTTAAGTATTGGGTCGTTGGGAGGTGAAGGGGTTCCATTCTATGTTATTTTATTTTGTTCCATAGCTAAGTAGAGAAACTAGGAGTGGAAAGTTAAAGAGAATAACAAAGGGGGTTAATTTTGTATAGCATCCTAACATGCCTTGGGTCTCAGGTAACTCCCTAGAGGGTGCCTTCGCCTTTTTACTTGCATTATTTCCATACCAGAGAAAATATAATAGAGCAGCCTCACCTTCTAGCTGGGTTTTCTCCCGTAAGGGTTTCCTAGAGAAAATATTTTTGTTATTTTCTGGATGGTGTGTGATTTATTTTATTGTTTTCTATTTTCCGCATTTTATCTATTTCATGCATAAGCGAAAAATCAATAACTAAATATTATGGAATCTAAAGAAATTTAACCTTCATAGTGTAGATTTTATTTTTATTTACTAGATATGTTGTGATGAGCTATTCTAGTAGAATATCCATGGTAGTTTACATATCAAGAACATTGAAAATATCAAATATATTTTCCACTAAAAATTGTTGAGTTTCTTGAAATATATATATCCCAAGTAGTCAACAATGGCATTTCTCTAAGTATTTTTAATTCCTTTTTTCAAACAATTTCCTTAAACATTTTTCTACATTGCCTCCCTACCAAATTTGCCTATGAATTGTGAACCATTCCATCCCTATCCATATAGATTTGTGTATGGGAAAATTATTAACTACTGATTAATAGTTTCTTAATCTTGTTTATAGAGTACACACCTCTCATATCCTTTCTTGATCATGTTTTAGAGGAATTCCCAATTCAATACCTTGTCCCTTAAAGAAATCCACATAAAATTTCTAGCACTCTTTGGTGTTGTAACTTTCCATAATGTTTTTCACCACAAAGATTAATTATTTTGAACCTCGTTTTAAAAAAATTATTTGTACCCTAACTTGGCAATATATGTACCCAATGAATATTTGTTAGAGAATAATAATACATATACTTTCATTTTGGTTCTCACACGAAATCTAATCAAGGCATCCACATGTGGAATCTAGTGATATCTATTATTACCTTATTGTCCCACCATATTGGCTCTCATTAATCCTTGTTGTCAAATATCTATAGTCCTCATATATTTTTTACTTGAGAAAACATCAATAGTTGTCTCTCATGAAAAGGTGTTAATGTTTCATCTAAATTTCTATAGGGTTTTCCACATCTAACCCATCAGCCTCGTCTATTCTCCATTTCCAGTATTTCATGCTATCTAATTGCCTACAAGTGAAAAGGTTTGCATAAATGCCATTTAGAATATTAAAGCATTGTTAATTTTTTTTTCAGATTCCTTATCTAGTGAACAATAGTTTTATTTTCTCTATGATTTTGATAGATGACTTGTTTCTACCAGGGGAATTTTTGGGGCACAAATTTCTCCATTGGGTTTATTTTCCATGTTTTTTTTTCCAAAAAATTATTTTCCAAATTCCATATTTTATAAAACCAATTGCTATAGCAAGATTTGCCCCACCATTGCTATCTTGCATAGAGGGCCTTTTTCCATTTCCCTATGCAGACTTTTCATCCCTTTTTGATGAATCCAGAGCCAAAAATACACATTTTTCCACATATACATGCCCTATCTGCTATACAACATGTGTATACGCAAGATGCTCCACTACATCTCGCGTACATCGGGATTTGTGCCAGAAAATACAAAATGGAGTCGGGTTTCCATGTCACGACAGGAGATCTCTGATCCTTGGCCTTCCACATACTAGAAACGTTCCTACTCGGCCCTTCAGTTGCATTTTGAAGAATATAAAAGAACAATTCCGAGCTATGGAAAAGAGGAGAAAGCATTCAACTTTGAGAAAAAAGTTACTATAGAGAAATTACTTCATATTAAGTCTGCATCCCTTTGTCCCTCAAGTCTGAACACAGTGTTCAACCCCCAAGATATTTCCCTATTGTTGAGAGAACCTCATTGTCTCTCTCCTATGAGCTTTCCTTTGGTGGAGGATTGAAGTGGTGGAGGCCCAGTTGGAAGGAACTTGGTTCCTTGGTTTTGAGCCGTGCCGACATGGAAGTTTGTAATGTTGTCACTTTTGCTGATCAATTATTAATAGAAATACTCCTTTCGCGTCCTATTGGTATCGTGCAAATATATGATTATTATCCATGGGCATGTTTGTAATGTTTATTAATGGATTAGGTTATCTAATGTGATAACCCCTTTTATACTATCACCATGTACTTTCTATGCTTGTTTGTTGAGAACTTATTGTAGATATAAAGCTTTGGGTCGAAGTGCTCAATGGTGGAACATCATCAAACATTGGATCGAGGTAGGCCTCTTTCTTATCTTGCACATTAGTTTATATAGCATACAATGGAATTGACTTGATTTATGCAGTCATAACTGTCTGTTGTGGTTTACCCTTGGCCATAGAGATTTTTACCCTCGTAACAGAATTGGTGACTACACTGTGGAGAGATATTTCTTCTAAGGGTTGAAGTATTTTTTCTTCTTGCATTGCTCTTTTTCCTTTGTGTTTCTTGTCATATCACTGCTTGACAGATTCTGTTCACTCTAAGTCTGAGTTTTCATCCTTTTTTCCCTTTCTTGGCCTTGTTTTAAAGCATGTATGCTCCTTTTGCTTTGACAGTCACGTATACATGCGTGCTACCTCTCTACAAGATGTGTATATACGCATTGTTCTCCTGAACAGTCGCTTATACCACTTTCCCTTGCTTGTTTGCTTGGATTAGTGAATGTTGGGTGGGATTTGATGTTTGTTGAGCCTTCTTAGGTCTTTGTAGTGCATGTTGAGCTTCTCTAGGTTGACAGGAAACCTGTTGGGAGTTGAATTTATGGGCATAGTCTTTCTCATTGTTTTTTATTTTTGATTTGTCCTTGAACCCTGGGTTGTTTGCTTGGTTGCTTGGTATTCTGCTTGAGTTATTTTGTTTATACATAGAAGAATTTATATATCAGGTTTCTTTTTAGTCCATGCATTTTCTCTTTAATATATTGAAAATACAAAAAAATAGGCATTTTTCATTGGTTAGCATTTTTGTCTTTGAACCTTTATCATTAGCTTAGTGCATTTAGCGAAATATTGCATTTTACTTCTGAATTGCAGAGTTGAAATTGAAAATTGCACTGTTTTTATTAGCATATCATTCATTGAAAAGTTAAAGATAGACTTTGCATTATATTCATATTTATCTTCTTGCATAGTCATAACATCATGAGTTTCACTTACATACCCTTTTGAGTAATCACGACCAGTAAAATTTACGCTTTAAACTAAAATTGATTAGTCAAGATTTTATTTTTAGGGTGCACAAACTTGTCTAGGATTTAGTGCCTTGGAATAGGGTTTTGTGAGTAAACTTCTCCAAGGAAATTGAATCAACATATGTGTATGAGATAGGGAGTTGAGAAGTCCATTGTATAATTGGTAAGATCAGGAGGCTCTGCTCACACCAGAGTTAATCATGAGGTCGCGTGAAGTTAGTTGAAGGGATAACCCCCAGATAATCAACTAGTGTCAGAGATATTTCTGTGGATTTATTTGTATTTGGGGATCTTGCTAGTACACATACCTCTATGAGAGGTGGTGCTTTCAAGGATTCAGGCTTTGTTACCCTTCCCATATGGTGATCCGGACTTATGACTCCTCGCCTGTGCTTTGGTTATACAGTGGTTTATTAGTTTCTTGACTTAGGTATCTCATAGGTTACTTGCAGGGGTTATTATGCATGTACCGTGGGTTAGATAGGGGTCGGAAAACACATAGCCTTTATGGAGGATTACCTCTCCAAGGGGATCTGACCAACTGGATGTTAATCCCATGAGAGCCCCTATAACTGATTTTGTTACCTCCAAACTTTAGCAGGAAGTCTCAGGTCCCTCTTGGATGAGGCACACCTTCTTTAGCGAGGGAGGCCACTCAGCCACTTTATCCCATTTCCATGCATATTGGTCGTTTGAATTTTTGGTATGCTCTTTAACTACTAGTTGGCCTTAGGATATATTTTTATTTTTTAGAGTCATAAGTCGTCATGGAGTCAGACCATCTTCCCCGCCGGTCTTGTCCATTGTTATAGTTACCACCAGATTTCGGGTTCTTTCCTTATAAAAGGCGTAGAGTTTTTAGAAGTGGTACACACACATCCACCTTTCAGACTTCTGGTTCCACAAGGATGAATACTGAGTCTAGTCTTCAGAACAATGGGATTTCTTCGACTCCCATACACACTATAGTTAATGGCACCCCTTTGACTCCTGCAGCCGCTACAGTTGCAGTGCCAGAGGCTTATACCGGTAATATGGCTCGGCCTATAGTTAATGCTTCATCTCTTGCCTTGAAACCTTTTGGGGGTTTCGGTCACTCATTGAGTTACAATGTTCAGTCCATCCTTGTGGCTTCTAGTCCATTTTCTTATGGTATGCCTAAATTCACTTCACAATTTTCGAATGCCATCCCAGTTGTCAGCCCTAACGCTAGCCTTGGACTTGGGGGCACTACACCTCCTTACACTCCTTTCCTATTTGGTGGTTCTCATATCCCCCAAACGAATCCTAATGTAGGAAGTGCCCCTTTTCTTAACCCTGGGTCTAATCCTTCTATGGCTGGATGGAACAACCTATATGCTAGACATGTTCTGCCCTATATCCCTGCCTCATCGGTGCTGATTCCGACCAATATTTTTGGCATGAAAAATCCACTTCAATCCTTAGGGTTCCCACCTAGAGGAGGTCAGTCTTACACTTTGGGAAACCCCAAACCCGGATCCAATCTTGCTAGGGACGATTTTCACAATCCTTATCAAAACATTCCTCCTAGAATGATGCCCAACCCACCCTATACAAATCAGCCCATAGGAGAGCCTTATAATTCTGGACAGGGATTTGGTTCTTACAAGAATACTGGGTGGAATGCAGTTCCCAGCACACAATCTTTCATGGGAGGATGGGGCCAGAAGTTGCAACCCCGTCTCCCTTTTCTAGCCACGCTCAATCTGCCAGACTTGTCTAAGTTAATGAACGACCCGGTGAGTCATGATTCCAGATGGCCCCCCATCCCCACAAAAATTCCTCCATACATTCCAAAGTTTGAGGGTAAGAATGGAGATGACCCTGGTGAACATGTTACTACCTTTCACCTTTGGTGCTCATCGAATTCCCTGAACCAGGATTCTATTAAATTACGATTGTTTCAATGCACTCTCATTGGAGTTTCTTCGTAATGATACATTGATCTACCTAGGAGGACATATGGGTCATTTAATCAGTTGGTGGTGGCCTTTCTCAACCACTTTCAATTTCCCATTCGTTATGATGTTGGCCTCAAACTTTTGTTGAATTTACTCCAGGACACCGCCACTCACATCTCGGATCATATCCAATAGTGGCGTAGATGGAGGTGGTTGTTTAAGACTCCTATACCCCCAGCCTTTCTCCTAGAGTGGTTCCTAAAGTATTTGCACCCTCTTATCTCAAAGGACATTTCTACTTTCAGGGTCTCCAATGAGGAAGAATCTATCTTTATAGCCTAGCAGTTAGATTTAATATATGCTCAGTCTCAGATGTTATATCACCTTCTTCCAGATGCACCGTGGTCAAATTACGATCCTAAGAAAAAACCCAAACCTCATGTCGATGGCATTGTAGGGTCCACCAATGTAAAGTCCACAAACTCGGTGATGAATTCTGCCAGAGGATCAGCTTCGTCTACATCCTCCAAACCCACCCAGTCGACGGATGTACAATCCATGAAATTGTCGAAAAACCCAAATGGTGACCAGCAACCAGATGGGAATAAAAGGAAAGGTCGAAACAATCACAAGGGTGGGAAAAATGGTAACAAGCCTAAGGACAAAGATAATAATGGCAAGCAGAATGATAATGCTAGAGAGGGAAAGAAAGAGAAACGTAAGGTGAAGTTTCCTTGTAAAATTTGTACCGATGACCACCTTACACATTTATGCCCCAAACTCACGGAGGTTGCGAGGCTTTTAAATCTACTACCTATTGTGTTGATGAATCCATTCCCTCACAACCATCACTTAGCCTTGAGCTCTTTGAATGCTGAAAATGTGCTCGATGGAAGTCAAAACCCACCTCCACAAGATGGCGACCGTGTTTGTATCAATATGCTCAATGCAGAAATTGATATAGCCACCCACTCTCGAGATTATATCTCTTCAAAATATAGTAACGGTCTAGAATTTCCTCCTCCCCTTCCAAAGATGAACCTACAGATTGAGAAACCAAATCCACTTCCTCGTATTCCTAAAGGAGTACTCAAGTGATCCACTCACAACCCTAATGCTAGAGCTGCCCAAAACTACTCTATCGTTGAGGATCTAGGAAAAACCCCTTGTATGATGTCATCTTTGGAGGTACTCTAGACATGTCCATCATAGATGAATGCCTTACTCTATGCCTTAGGAGCTCTAGCAACTAGTGGCTTGAAAATTATCAAGTTTGACATCATGGATGTGAATCCTCGCTTACCCTACGATGTGGCTTTCCAAATCCACATGGAGTATTCCAAGTATACTATCAAACGAGTAGTCATTGATGAAGGTATTGTCACCTACATGATGTCCCTAGTATGTTGGAAAGCTATTGGTTCTTCGACCCTTTCCAAGTCGTCGAACATGTTGACTGCATTTGATGGTCATTCCTTCCTCCCTCATGGTATTGTCCCTGCCTTTCCGGTTCAGTTAGGTGGGAAGATGGTAGAGGTGGAGGTAGAGGCAGTTTATGCACCTCTTCATTATAACATGTTACTAGGTCGCAATTGGACCTATGCTATGTTCATTGTCGTATCGTCCATCTTTCGTACACTTTGTTTTCCTCATCAAGGGGAGATCGTGACTATCATCCAGTTATCCTTTGCGTACTCCAGTCCTAACGCATCTGTTGGACCGTCGATCCCTGTGACCGACAATTCTCAGTCGACAACTGAGAATATTGGCGTCAAAATGTATTCCTCCCTTATGGGTACCTTTGACTTCTCGACACCGATTCACCACGTTTACGCCATGTCTAGTAGGCCTGCTTTAGTAGGGAGGTCCATTCCTTTTCGCACTTCCTATCTTAGTGATCCATGGACCCTACCTTCTCTGACTTCGTCGAGTGAAGGTCAGTTACATGCTGGCATGGATATGCCACTATCAGCAGTAGAGATTGCATATCAAGTTGTTCTTGACTCTTCCAATGATCACGATCTTGTTACGTTGCAGACGGACGAGGAGGATCCTGTTCTTAGGCCTGTATGGGCCACCTCGTTGTATTTTTTGCATGATTTATTAGATGATACTTTTCCTTTGGATGAATCCATCCTCGAAGCCATGAATGGTTCTAAGAGTCCTTGGGATGATATGCATCATCGATCTCATTTTCTCCCAAGTATTGAAAGAATCGAGCAAGATGACTTTCAGTCTACCTTGAGTGAGATAGTCGGTCATGTTGTAGTTCCACTTGATATGCACGGCATTTCTGCTGAAGGAAATATGGTAAGTATTTCTCCTACCGTCTCGATCAATATCTCTTGTACCCCTGGCAAGATTGAGAATGTAAATATAGGTGCAAATTTTTCTCCAAAAGAAGTTCTAATCTACACCAAACTCTTCAAAGAATTTCGAGATGTATTCGCTTGGTCATATGAAGATGCCAAGGATAAACCCTCGTATTGTTGAGCATGATATTAGAGCTTACCCGGATGCTAAACCTATTCGACAATGTCTTAGAGATGTAAATCCCAGGATGGCCCCTACTATTAAGGAAGAGGTGGAGAAGCTAATTAACGTTGGCTTCATCTACCCAGTTCCCTTGATTGAATGGGTATCCAACCCCGTTCCTATGAATAAAAAGAAAGGAACCATTTGTATGTGTATGGAATTTCGCGAGCTGAACAAGGCTTGTCCTAAAGATAACTTCCCCATGCCTTTCATTGATCATATTCTCTATGAGTGTGCAGGAAGCAAGTTTTTTTCTTTTACGGATGGACATTCAGGCTATAACCAAATCCATATCAAACTTGAGGACCAACACAAGACGACATTAATATGTCCTTTGGGTAATTTTGCATACCAGAAAATTCCTTTCAGCCTTAAAAACACTGGAACAACGTTCCAATGTGTCATGAATTTCTCTTTTCACGATCTTAAGCACATAGTCGAAGCCTACCTTGATGATATTGTTGCTCACTCTCACAAGAGAGTGGATCATGTTATACACCTTCGGCTAGTTTTTGAAAGATGTCGTTACTATAGAATCTAGTTAAACCCTCACAAATGCATATTTTTTATTAAGTCCAGTCGTCTCTTAGGATTTTTAGTTCTTGAGACCGGGATCATGATAGATCCTCTTAAGGTTGAGGCAATACTTATGTTGCCTCCCCCACACATGATTAGACAACTTCAAGGTTTACAAGGGAAAGCTAATTTTATACATCGATTCATAGTGAATTATGCCAATATCATTAAGGGTTTCATGCGCCTCTTGAAGAAGGATACACTATTTATATGGGATGAGTGATCCCAAGAGTCTTCCGACGCTTTGAAGAAATCCTTGGTGTCGGCCCCTTTGCTGAAATCCCCTGATTACAGTAGAGATTACTTGTTGTATATTGTCATGTCTATAGAGACGATTAGTATGGTTCTAGTTTAGGAGGATGATGAGCTCCATGAGCACATCATCTGCTATCTTAGTCAAAATCTAGTTGGTCCTGAGCCTAATTACTCTCATGTTGAAAAGCTAGCTTTGGTTACCGTTCACGCAGCCCAATGTTTACGTCACTACATATTTCTTTGAAGACTATAGTGGTTGTTGATGTCAATCCATTTCAATACACCCTTACCAGGTGTAGCATAGGGGGGAAATATAATAAATGGATTGTCATCTTACAAGACTTCGATCTCAACTTTGCTTCGGCCAAGTCCAAGAAATCGCTAGTTTTTGAAGAGTTCATATCCAATTTTCCACGATTAGACAATGATGTTATCCATGTTGATTCATTTTCATATGAACACATTTTCCTTGTCTCTTCGTCCGACCCCTGGTATGGAGACATTGTTTTATATCTTCAAACCTTGAAGTTTGCTCAACATCTCTTGTGATATGATCGACGATGTGTTAGATACCAAGCCAAAGAGTATACCATCGTTGGTGACACTTTGTATGACCGAAGAGTAGATAATATCTTGCGTCGTTTCATAACTCACGAGGAAGACAAGTCAGTCCTAAACGATTTCCACAAAGGGGCTTGTGGTGGTAACCTATCTAGGCTTGCGACAGCCCAAAAAATCTTGCGAGCTGGCTATTCTGGCCTACTATCTTTAAAGATTGTATCAAAGAAGTTAAGAAGTGTCACCCCTTCCAAGTGTTCACTTGAAAAATGCGCTCAAATCCAGCCCCTCTTCACCTAGTCATTATCGTCGATCCCTTCACCAAGTGGGGAGTAGATTTCGTCGATTGAAACCCAACTTCGGATGGGGGGCATCAACACATTATTGTGGTCGTCGACTACTTTTCTAAGTGGGCCGAGGCCATGCATACCATAAAATCCGATGGGATGATTGCAGACTTCTTCATGTTCAACCAAATTATAGCTCGATTCAGTATCCTGAGTGAGATTGTCACTGATCATGGCAGTCACTTTCAGAATCAAATGATGGTAGAACTAGCATCTAAGCTTGGGTTTAGACATGGTCATTCATCCCCTTAATACCCACAAGAAAATGGGCAAGTAGAGACCGTCAACATGTCTCTCAAGACCATTTTGAAAAAAACTGTCAGTCAAAGTAATTCCAATTGGCACATCATGCTATATCTCACGCTTTGGGCATACCGAACCTCGGTTAAGACTGCCACTGATTTTTCCCCTTTTCAGTTAGTGCACGGTGTGGAGTCGATCCTTTCTTTTGAATTCAAAATCCATTCTCTCAAGTTGGTATTCGAGCTCCTACCTTACACTTCAGACTTAGAGTGACGCATTGTGCACCTAGAGAGTCTTGACGAGCAGCATCGGGACGCCTTTACGACTATCGAGGAAAACAAGAAACGTGTCAAGGTTCATTATGACAAGTCTGTCTGTCCCCAATTGTATGCTAAGGGTGACTTGGTCCTCTTGTATGTGGATCCACGCCTGTGATTACACAAGTGTCTAGTTAATATTTAAACACCAACCAAAAAAAATATTTTTGTTCCTTAAATACAAAAATACAAAAAAATGAAATATTTAAAAACTTGTTACCTATATCACCATAGGTGGCCCCTCATGAAAGAGACATATCAGGATCTCCTCTAAAATCGATCCCCTCATAGGGATAGTCATCCAGAGCAATGACTTTCCGCCTCCACCAAAAGAAAAAATCATCGTTGTAGGTCATTGATACCCTACCTCCCCCATGCCGTCTCATGACCTCAATCCACCATGCCATGTCTAGATCACGTGGTTCTCTAGGAAGGATCTCCACTCTAGGTCCCAGATCTGGAACCCTCTTGAAAAATAAATTGCAAAGAATAGAGGCAAACCCAAATTTTCGCTTACTCCCTTGTTTGCCAGCAGTGAGGTACACCAATCATAGATAGTAGGTCTAGCACACTCTACTGCGTAAAACATAAGAAACCTCGATGCTTGATGAAATGAGGCTGAACCTATTATAGTGGTTAGCACGAGAACAATGATCTTCAAACTAAGGATACTTATTGCCCGGATGGGGACTTGGCTTCCCTCCTTGGGAGTCCCTGCTACACATTGGGCATTGATATACTCCTCGATCTTCATCCCACTCCCTGATCCACATGACTTGAGGTTCACAAAATCCCCTCAGCATAATAGACCAGTCAAGAAGTAGATGTCCTCTACCTCAATCCTCAATGGTTGTCCATCAAGGATAAATCTATCGCTATCAGGGTCCCAGTAACCCACTAACATCTCCAAAAACCTCACTTGGGCCCTCATTCTATTGAGAGCCCAAAATTTGTACAAGCCACATATTTTTAGAGTTGATTGAGCCAGCAGATCTTGATCCACACCTGCATCTACCTCCTCATGCTCTCGCTCTCTCCATTCCAGGACCATCCTGCAAAAAACAAATCAATTTTTTGAGTTAGAACCCCTCTTTTGTCCATTTGCATACTTATACGCGGATTTCTTTGCACACAGTCGCGTGTAGGGATTAATACACGCTCCCTGTGGTTCACATAGGGGTGTATACCTCTTCATACATGCGACCTTAACAAAGGTGACCCGCATATACCAAAAATCCTAATTTGCACCCTCAAAAACTAAAAAATGGAAACCTAATTCAAAAATGTAATCCACTAAATTTGAAGAGGATGAGATGAAGATTTACCTGATCCAGACGGTTCATGATTTCGTTTCCTAATGCTCCCGTAATCATCATTTGAATCTTGGAGGTATTTTGGTCCAAATTGCACTATTTTGGTAAAAATCAAAATGATACAGTAATTTTTTATTTATTACTATTTATAAGATATGTTTACCCACTTTATATAGTTTCATGCTATTTTTTCACCTAATGGACTAATTCAAGAGTTGTTTTGAGTTGTTTTTTTGTAGTTTTGACTCAGTTTTCTTGCGGATTTCAACGTCATGATTGGTCGTTCGTCACCTCGAGCGGGAATTTTCATAACCTAGCATATAGGATAGGTATCCACTCCATCATGCATTTTTGCATTATCCTTCGACTACCACTTTTTACACATTAGGAACGAACCCATTTGTTGCGACACAAAACCTCCCGTCTACTATAAATAGTGTCACTAATAAATGGTAGAGACTTACCAAACATGGGCGCCCTAGTTAGATCCTCTTTTTCATTTGGTGCCCATGCCGAGTTTTTCCTTAAGGACCAGGATTCCATTATAATTCAATACATGACCTTATGATGAGCCTCATTTCTCATTCATGCACATGCAGCCTTATTCCCCGCGGACTCCCAAAAATGAGTCTTAGTTAAGCTCTTTTCCAACTCGTCTAAAAGCCGAAAATATTGCCTAGTGATTTGTCCCTTTCACACTCATTAAATTGGATTTGAAAGGTCATAAGTCTTAGTTAAGCTCTTTTCTGACTCTTTATCAAAAATAGAAAAGATTGCCAAGTGAACTTGTCTTTTTCACACTCGTAGATTGGATTTGAAAAGATGTCTATTTGGCACAAGTTTACCCCTTTTTCACACCAAATAGACTACAAGACATAAAAAAGGATATTTTTTTTGCATTAAGTTGTGATTGCATGCCATTCCCTTGCTTGCAGTATTGAGCCTTTAGCCGGTTCTCGCTTTGTGTTATAAACCATTGCCTAAGAAGTTTTTGCATCCTCAACCAAGAAGAGCCTTGTTTATATCCTTCGCATTTTGACACCCTAAACCCTGGAGGTAACATCACCCCGAGTGTCCATATCCTGCATGCATTTCCTTCCATTAAGCATAGGTACGTTCCACTAATGGAACTAGTTGTTCTTACTTGTGACACTCGTTTCCTCCTCTGCATCATATTCATTTGTTATGAAAAAACAAAAAAAAGACGGGCGGGAAGGGAGTACTATATTATGATTGGTAGCAGTTGTGTCTTCTTTGAACAGAGAACAAAATTACTGAGTTCTTGTGTCATCATAATTTTGGGTTTAGCATGGCCTTAGGAAGCTGATCTCGTTACAAAGTTTTCTCTAATGACTGGTTACTCTTCCAGTCCCTATAGAGAACATTATTGATGCCTCCTGCATCTAATAGTCACATCATTGAGTCTATGTTGTCGGATTCCACCATATGTCTCATGCTCTTGTTCAAAGGAATTCTATCAACCTGTGTCGGCCACTCCTAAAAAATATTGACTTTCCATGTCAGTCATACCCTCAGTTTGTCTCAAAATCACATGATACTATGGTCTTATCATGCACTCTAGCCCTACTTGCATCATCGGTAGGTCACCTTGAACCCAACAACCGACATTTCATCATTGGTCGCTGACTGGGTGGTTTCCCTTATGTTTGATGGAAAGACATCTATTCACACTTTGGGATTTGTGCAGTGTCCTGGATTCCATTAGCCTTATTGGTGGTTTCCTCGCCTTTGTCAATAGTTTTCATCATTGGCTGCTATTTGGAGGGTATTTTTTGTATACCGCTTGCATTTGGTACATGTGAAAGACGCACAGGGTCGTTGGTTCGTGAACATGTTCTTCGTCCAATCTCCACCAAATCATGAAGCTCCTGCTTTGTTCCTCGTGTTGACTGATGAGAGATGCCTTAATGCTCTCCTTTCAATGGGTCTCTTTCCATCGAATTCAACTCATTTATTCTGGATATGGGACCTAGATTTTTATGACTACCTTGAAGATTGCAGTCATTAGTGGCAGGCACTCTCGCCATTGACAGATGGGAATACATCAATGTCTCTTGATCAATGGATTTCTCAAGTGTTCGACACTGACTCCTTTATTCACACTTGTAGGAATGTAATCGGTGCCTTGATACCTACTTTCATTATTGGTAGGTTGTCTCGCATTTGTTAATGGTATACCTCAATGACCGGTAATCAAACGATGTCTCATTATGTTCGACCTCAAATCCTTTATTCACATGATGTATACTTGCACCCTTGGCAGACAGTGTAGAAGACTTGAAGACATCACTATGTGGCCGCAAATTTCCTGAGTTGTCGCTTCCCTTTCATTGGACCAACACCTATTTGACTTCAGTGATCATGGGAGATCAGATTGTACTCCATGGTATACATATATCTTCAGATTGATTTTGAGACTTGTTTCACTAGGCCTTGTTCGTGACTATGACAACTTTTGGCATATAACCACATTTGTATTTGCCTATTCATGGCCACAGACACTTATTTAGTATATTTTCCACATAGATCTGCATTGTATTCTTGGCATCCATGTATGCAAAGTTAATACAAAATGTAATGAGAAATCGAGTCCATCCAGCTGGTTCTCTACCACTCCACTCTTGGGTTATTTATAATGTATTTCGGCCATCGGAGATACTCCTCTGATATCACACATTAGGGGGCATATGTCATAGCAATATTTTCCCCACCATTGCTATATTTCACAGAGGACCTTTTTTGATTTCCCTATGCATACTTGTCATCCCTTTTTGATGAATCCAAAGCCAAAAATACACATTTTTCCACATATATGCACCCTATCTGCTTTACAACATGTGTATACACAGGCTGCTCCACTACATCCCCCGTACATGGGGGATTTTTTCCAGAAAATACAAAATGGAGTCGAGTTTCCATGTCACGAAAGGAGATCTTTGATCCTTGGCCTTCCACATACTGGAAATGTTTCGAATCGGCCCTTCAGTTTCATTTTGAAGACTATAAAAGCACAATTCCGATCTATGAAAAAGAGGATAAAGCATTCAACTTTGAGAGAAAAGTTACTCTAGAGAAATTACTTCATATTGAGTCTGCATCCCTTTGTCCCTCAAGTCTAAACATAGTGTTCATCCCCCACGCTCTTTCCCTATTGTTGAGAGAACCTCATTGTCTCTCTCCTATGAGCTTTCCTTTGGTGGAGGATTGAAGTGGTGGAGGCCCAGTTGGAAGGAACTTGGTTCCTTGGTTTTAAACCATGCCAACATGAAATTCTGTAATGTTGTCACTTCTGCTGATCAATTATTAATAGAAATACTCATTTCCCATCCTATTGGTATCATGCAAATATATGATTATTATCCATGGACATGTTTTTAATGTTTATTAATGGATTATGTTATCTGATGTGGTAACCCCTTTTATACTATCACCGTGTACTTTCTATGCTTGTTTGTTGAGAACTTATTGCAGGTATAAATCTTTGGGTCAAAGTGCTCAACGGTGGAACATCATTGAATGTTGAATTGAGGTAGGCCTCTTTCTTATCTTACACATTAGTTTATATAGAATACAATGGAATTGAGTTGATTTCTGCAGTCATACCTGTCTGTTGTGGTTTACCCTTGGCCATAGAGAGTTTTTCCCTCGTAACACCAATTCAGGATAATATTATTTTACTCTAAAAGACACCAAAATCTTATAGAAACTATATAAACCCTTAGAAATTTTGAATATTTTTATAGAAATATTGCCAAACATTTTATAGTTGGAATTTTGAAAATTAGTAGGATTCACCAAGGTTTATACACTTTCATTTTCACAATTTTCC